>CM056605.1:31764655-31944694 GCA_029721355.1 Tegillarca granosa
TTTAAGTCCCAGAATTCATAGGGTTCAATTTATCAAGTTTTTTTTTAACAAAGTAATTAAAAAAAAATAACGACTGACTGATCTGGCTGGTTTTGACAAGATTTTGTATTTTCTTGGGGTTTAGCTTTTGGGGGTTGTACTGTATTTAACTATTTTGAGTTAATCTTTTATCAACTGCATTTATTTATTTGCCAGACGAGATGATGGACAGAGTTTTTATCAGTATATACCAGTACCTATACCAGACCAGCTTGTTTTATTTACATGTGGCTAACATATTGTATCGCCACAAAAATCACTTCCCTTGTAAAACATCAATTTTCCAACACGTAAAATCCCTGTAGCAGCATCAGAAACTTTTTCCTTCCTACATATATGTATTCCATGGTAATCCGGATTGGCATAGCAATTTTCAGTTACGACAGACTGAATTAAGTGAAAAAATACCAAACTTAAATCAGTTAAAGTTTTGCATAATTGACTGTCACAAACACAGTGACTCTAACAGTAGTCTCAGATGTGCTCCACTGACACTCTATGATAACGTTAATAAAAAAATACACATCTTATTGTTGCCATAGATTATATCTGTAAAATGGTCACTTTGGGGATTTTAATATCATTTTACATGTTGTAAAACAAGGCAAATAAATTATTCTTTGTACATGCAACATATTTTGTCACTTAAAAACCACTTCCAGTGAAAAAAAAATCACCATTTTCTACATGTAAGAGCCCCATAGCAGCAACATTTTCCTTTTTACAGAATCATTCTTTGGCAATATTGCAGATGTGCATTGTGATTTTCTGTATTGATTGGATTCGATTATAGTGTTTTTAAAAATCCCAGTCAGAATTCTTTCACTTGAAATGAAGTGATCAGTTCTGGGATGGGATGGTGGAGGAAACTGGAGTACCTAGAAAAATCCACGACCTTTGGCAAGTGAATGGACAAACTTTCCAACACAAACAAGAATCTGTATGAGTGAAAATCAAATCTAGGTGGTGAGAGGCCCTTTGATCAGTAAGCATGCACTTTAGATCACTCATCCACAGTGGCCCCCGATTTTCAGTTACGACTTGACTTATGAAAGTGAAAAATATTAAACTTAATTCATAACTTTATATGTTATGAATTAGCAGCATATAACTAATAATTACCTTTCAGACTGAAGTTTGTTTATCAAACAATATAAATTGTATGTCATATGAGACCAGTTTATGTCTATAAATTCAGATTGATCCATTTATAATGGTTAAGTGGCCTTAAGATCTTGTTCACAGATCACAATGGGATTCACAGCTTAGGTTTAAATCCCACTTGCCTTAGATTTAAGTGTGAAGTAGCTTAATTGTCAGTTTGCTTGCTGAATACTGGTGGTTTTCTCTGGCTTCTCTCACCACTCAAGAGCTGCCTTGATATAAGGGAAAGAATCTAATGACTCGCCAGACTCTGTCATAAAAACATTATTACTCCACTCCATTTACTCATTATTTGGTTGTCACAAGTATTCACTCTACTACCTCGCATTGTATATTATCTTGTTGTTCTAGGTTACCATGGCTACACTGACACAGTATTAAAAGGTTCTGAATGTATTTCAAACATTGATGGATAGAAAAATTTGTATTCTTGTTTTGTGTGGAGTTCCTGCCAGTGGAAAGTCTACCCTTGCTGAAAGACTATCTGACCAAAAACATTGTGTTGCTACTGATTGTTCAGAATGTAAAGTGTCAAATTTAGATTTTTTTGTTATCTCATATGATGAATTGATACCAGAAGAAGAGGAGAAAAAGCTTGTGTTACCTAGTACAACACAGGTAATTTACAGAACAGTTTATTTATATCTAGAATTATTTTTAAATATGGAATTTCAGTTTTTAAATATAAATCCCCAAAACAACAACTTATTGCAAGGTTATAGATGATGAATTTTTAGAAATTTAAGGTTAGCTGTATTACTCTCTCTCTCTATTTCTCTCTAACAATTAATCATCTATAACCCTGCCAGTAAGTTGCTGTTTTGGGGATTTAAATTTAAAAACTGAAATTCCATATTTGAAAATAATTTTAGTTATAAATAATAAACTTTTACAGATAAACTTACTGTTTGAGTCGGTGTGTTTTTGACAGTGAATTATGCTTAATTTTCATAGAATATCCAAAAATCTTGAATTAAGTACTACTTTTCATTAATTTGTATGTGGTCCAAATTGGAAATTGATATGCGCATCTGTGATTACCATGAAATATTTCTGCACACGGTAAAAAGTTTTGCCATGGGGATTTTACATGTTGAAAAAGCAAATACATGTAGTGGATTCTTTTGTGCATACAATGTAATGTGTCACCAAGATCATTACTTACACTGTGAACATAGCCATTTTGGACATGTTAAATCCCCATAGCTATAGATTCCTTTCTATAGAAATGTTTTTGGTAACTGCAGATGTGCATAACAATTTTCTGTTATGACTAAAACTCTAGTAAGTGAAAATTTACAAGCTTAATTCAAATTAATTGGATTTTCTATGAAATTTTGCAAAATTCACTGTCACAAACACAAAGTGATTCAACAATAATTTAGGAATTACTGAATTGTCACTAAATTTTACAGCATTAAATTTCAACCACCTACTCCAAAGTTTATCATAAAAATTAATGAAATATACAGTATATATATATACTATTTTTGGTATTTTAAATTTTTCCAAAATCTTAACTTGTTTTTTTTTTCTTTTATAAAAAATAAACTTTTTTGACACACATTAACATCTTAAGATATTGTTTTTGTATTTGAATTTCATTAGCTTTTCATTTAGACCTGACTGTCACCTTCAAATAAACAGGTGTGATATGTGAATTTTGTTGGTGAATGTTGCATTTCTTGGAGTTATTTCCCTTTAGCAATTAAACGTGTGCAAAAACTATTCTGCACATCCTTAATTTTTGACAGAATTTCTTACACTAGGATCAGTTCCTATCCTAACCAAATGGTTAGTGAGAATTTAGACTGTTATTAAAAGCATTTATCATGGACAAATGGTTTTGTTTTTGTTTCATGATAACACATGAATGCATCAACTGTTGAACAGAAGTTTTCAAAAATATTGATTAATACACAAGATTCAAATTTTTGGTAACAGACTTAGAACAACTGGGACCAGGTTCATAACTCAGTGGTGGGTGGCAATTTGCTTTGTAAGCCAAAGTTTTAAACATTCTGTAACATCATTGCAAGACTAACAGACCTAATCATTTATTTTCCAGCAAAGCTCAGATTGGAAATTAAAAAGAAATATGATTCTTCATTGTGTTGACGCATTTTTATTAAGTATCACATCCAATGAGAAGGAAATTCTAAAACCAGTTGATATGGACCAAGAATTATGGGATAGGTTTTCAAAAATTTTGAGCAGCCAATTAAATTCAAATGAAAATTCAAATAGTGCAATGGTAATAATCATAGATGACAACATGTATTACAGCAGTATGAGATATTGTTACTATCAGCTGGCCAGAAAATGTAAGTGGATAATATTTACATATATATACATGTATATATATATATATATATATATATATATATATATATATATATATATATATATATATTTGACCAAGTGTAATCCATGTTTTCCTAAGATTTTAGGGAAACTACCCTTTCCTGGAAAAAATTGGAAATTCAATCCAGTGCCATGGGAAATCAACAGCCAACTACATTTTTTTGCAACAAAATAATAATATTTTTTGATAATATAAGTACATAAATGTACTATTTCTTGTGGACTTCAAACAGAAGCTTGCAAATATTGAATATGATATAAAAGTTTTGTTTGTTAAGAATATATGAATGTCTGTCAATACTTATAACATTTTAAAAGAATAAGAAGTAAAACAAGAGGTTGTTATTAAGAAAAACAATGGCCATTTTCAAGAATTTTTATTTGTGTGTAAAAGTAGAGCAATTCTTAAGAAACATCAGGAGAATTGTATACCTTTTTTCCATAGTCAAATCAATTCACTATAAATGTATAACATACCTTTAAGTAAGCCTTGTCATGGCACATTTTAAACTTTGCTCTGTGATACTAGTGCCAGCTTGATCATACTAAGCTATCCTGATATGACCATGAATATATCTGCTTAAACTAGTGCACACTCAGATCAGCTTTAAGGTGGTAGCCCACTGATTAGTAGTTACAGAACTTGCTGCCTTACTAGTCCATACCCTGAAATTCAGTTAGTCAGCGGCACATCATTAACTTGTTAAATGTGACAATGTGCCCCCTCTTGACAAGATTCAAACCCAAGTCTCATGGATCTGTGGTTTTAATCTTTTCCAACAAAGTTATGAGTACATACCAGTACTTCACAAAGCTTTATAAATCTCCAATGACAGTCATGTGGTCATCAATGGGTATCTTGGTTGTAAACATTGCATTGAGGTTTTGTTTAAAATACTTTAAATTCAAACAAGACTTTTAAGACAACATTAGTGATATGCAGACTTCATGTTAAAATATTTCAGTTTATCATATATTACTTCATATAATATGAATGATTATTCTATACTTTCTGCTCTGCCTAAAGGAAATATTTTAAATGCATACAAAGTTTTTTACTCTGTTATTATAAGGTAATGATGAAGTCAACAATCCCATAATGCAGTGTGGTATCAAAACAACAATAAATATCATAGAAAACTTAGACAAAATAAATGACAAGGTGTGCCTTGTACATGACATTATGGAATGGAAAATAATGCAGTGATCAAACTTAAATGCTTTTGTGGGTGTCTCTTTTGAGTACAGAATGTCCAGTAAGAATGGATTGGATTAATGGTGTATCAGCCCAAGTCAAGACTATTTCAGTTATATCAAAACAATCAGTTCAGGGATTGTGGAGGAAACCAGAGTGCCCAGAGAAAACTAAAGACCTTCTGCAAGCAAACTGACAAACTTTCTAACACCAAGTACTGCCTTAGTGGGATTTGAAACTAGAGAGTAAGAGGCTGTAAGCACACACTTGGCCACTCAGCCCCCCAATAAGACTGGAGATAGTATGTCATTTTTCACAACATATTTATATCTGAATGATAAAAAATGATATTGTTACTGCCTAAAATATTTATATTTATGTCTTCTTTTAGACACAATTGGGTTTTGTCAGATATATGTCAAATGTAGCTTAGAAACTGCTTTGGACCAAAACACAAGGCGTGATAACAGACATGTGGATAGGGATGTAATTGTGGGCATGGACCAAAAGATGGAGCCACCTGATCCAATCAATAATAAATGGGAACAATTTAGTTTGGTTGTAGAAAACAAAACAGCTGATTTGTAAGATAATTTTGAGTATAACATTTTATATGTTAAAATAGATTATTGATTTGAGTAATGGTGTTTTAGCCCCAGTCAAGATTTTTTCACTCCTATTAAGACGGTCGTTCTTGGATGATGGAGGAAACAGGAGTACCTGGAGAAAACTACAGATATAGTGAAGCGAACTTACAAACTTTCTCACACTAGGATCTGCCAGAGTTAGATTTGAACCTTGACATTGAGAGGTGGCATGTTAGTTCTAGGCAGACCATTGTACTCACTCCCACATCATGCACAAACACAATTTGTTTTTCTTTGGTTAATCCTAAAGGATAAAAAAAACTTGATCTTGTCACAAAAAGCTGAACAATAACTGATGTATATTCTTTGATCTGTATCAGTATAATAAGTCTGTTATATCTATCTGCACCGTTGTAGGCAACTGTTTACACTTAAAAGGCTGTTATAACAAAAAACTTACCTACCACATAACAAAAACATTACCTACCACATAAAAACATTACACATAACAAAAACATTACCTACCACATAACAAAAACATTACCGTACCTACCACATAACAAAAACCTTACCTACCACATAAACTTGTGTTTAGGTTAATTCTTGACATTGATAAAATGATTGTCATGATTAACTAAAAAAAAGGCTAATCAGTGTAAAACAGCATTCAACCAACCATTGCATTTAAGATAAGAAAGAAAACTTTATTTGAATTCAGCATGACTAAAACAACAGTAAAACATAAGCTCTGAGGAGCTTTTTACTGTATTTCTTCCTGTATTATTTATAATATTTTGTTATATATTTATATATTCATATTCTCTTTATTTTGAAAAAGCCAGATGATAGCAAAATTGATACAGTCTGCAATGATGGAACCAGTGCAGCAAGTTGAAGAAGAAGACATGGAAGTGAAAAAAGAATCTCGTCAGATTTGTTCATCAAATCTTGTACATCAAGCAGATCAGATTTTGCGCCAACTTGTTAGTCAAAAAATGGTCACTGAAAAAGGTACATAAAATTAAGTGTTGCCTGTAAAATTCTACCCTGAATAAACTAAAAAAAATCTATCAAAAAACTTCAGTCCAAAAGTGTCAGTTTAACATTTGCCACCATGTAACCAACTATTGTTGTAACATAATAGATATGGATTAGCACTTGCCGAGTTTTCCTTGGAAATCAGAAATATCTGGTGCACAAGTACCTCTGGCAAAAACAAATTCTGTACATATTAATAAATGCTTTTTAATATGGAAATTTTGTGAGTCATAATTGTTCTAAAGACCAAAAGTATAAGCATAACCAAATATTCCAAAAAGCTTTCAACCTCCAGTTCAATATAAATGTTCATCTAGTCAGTCATTATTTAATGTTCCTTGCACATACATGTATATGTGATCAACTAGATGCACCTAGCCCTACAATTTAAATCGAACATATGCATACATATGATAAAACTTGAAGCATTATTTTTTTCTTCATTAGCTTTATGGTTGTGGAAGGTATTAAATTTGTCTGTTAAAGCCAGTTTTAAACCCAAATTGAGCCAAAACAGCGACTACAGGAGTCCAGGCTACTTATATTATATTGTATTTCCAAACAACCAACAAAAAGTGTTTTGTTGTAATCGGGTTCACCAGTGTACCATACAATTAGTATCGCAGTTATGTTTTTATGGATTGTTAGGGAAAACCCTCATGCTGCCATTTCCTGAAATTGTATTGTTTTTATGGAAAAGTGGACTTTAAGCAATTCTCAATCAAATCATAAAAAACCTACACAAACATCTAGGGACATAGAGTATTATTACATGTATAATGGTTAATCTATACTTCTTGATTCTTTGATATTGTTTGATTATAAAAAAAATATGATTTTATATATTACTTTTATAGATGAGAATATAGAAAAAGATCAGCTAAAAAAACTATCTACAAGGTGCAATGAGGCAAGGACATCTATTTTAAATGGACTGAGATCTGGAGAAATACTGGTTACCATAGAAATGGAAATAACAGATTCCTCAAAACACAAAAATAGTTTATTTTATGAATTTATGAAGGAATCTTTCCATCAGCACTTGTCAGATTATGGTGTAACATAAACATGTAAAGCAGAAGAAAATAATACATTTAATGGTCCACATAAGCTATTTCTAGCCTTAGGGCTGAACTTGAGGGAGGTTTTTTTTCCCTCCAGTATTACCAAAAAAAAAACTTAATTATTGACAGATATTTACACCATGATTGTGAGTGCTGCTTTATGATATTATCCTGTCATATTGATGATTGTGACTTCATTGATTTTGAGAAAACCTTTTTGTCTTTTTGTCTGATCAGTTAATCAGAATTCAAGAGAAAGGAAGATATTTCAGCCATATTCTCAGCAGTCTTACATGAGTTGTACATGCATGTTGTTTGTTGAAACCAGGGTATTGTAGATTTTTTGTAACATCTTGACTATTTGAGCAAGAAATTTTGAAATGCCTGAAAGAATGAAATTTTCAGCTATCAGAATTGATTTGTGGCATCATCTTTTTACTGTCTTATTTGGAAAAGGTATGATCTGAGAGTTTTCTTCCAGATTTTTCTGCACCATGACATCATGTCTGTTTGAGACAGTATGGGATCTCTTTTAAACTATTAATAATTAATCAAGTGTAATCTTTCAGTCATCTTGCATTATCTGTTCAATATTGAGTATACACAGGTTTTCCCTGTGTACTCTATTTTTGAAATGTCGGCTGGATGATTAAAATTTTGGGTTCAGAGTTCAAGGGTCATGGGTTCTAGACCTATCTTGACAGGGTAGTCCATCTCGGAGGATGACATTTAATTTTAAATTGCTCAATCCATCAAGCATAAATATTTGGGATTAATCACAGGATAAACTGTTATTTTCATTCAAGGATTAATGTATACTAATTTACTCCTAAGTTTCTGAAAGCAGGATAAGTACAATACCAGCTTATAGGCCTGGATTATTCATATGATAAAATGGTATTCCCAGTGTCTCATCACCTAGATTCAAAATCTTACTTTGGCAGTTAAAAATCACAGTGCCTGTCCATCTAGATTCAAAATCTCCCTTATTAATTTATAAAAATCTTAGCTTAGGAAACTTGGTTGCAACTATGCTTCATATGAGGTATGAAAATTTTAGATATTAGGTTCATGACCAGATTTTCAAAGGTTTTACTGCCTTAGGTCTCTGTGACCTTGAATGTGGGTGGTTAAATGTTTTATTGCTAGAAGTTCTCAGTGCCTATCACTGGCTGTGTTCTAATCCTGATGGGGCAGATCATAGTGTGCTCAAGTTTTTTACTTCACTTGTCACAGGTTGGTGGTTTTCTTCTGACACTCAATTTTCTCCATTATCCTAGAACTGACCACTCTGACATTGGTGAAACACTATTACTCAACTCTACTTTTGGTTCATGATAACAAGATGTTTACATGATTTAGCACTAAAGAATACAGTTAGCTTCATTGAGGGTAAGGTCATAAAGTCAACAGGTTTGGAAAAGACCTTAAAAAATCCCTGCAAAATACCATTGTCATGGGTTAACATGGTTCTGGAAAAGAAGTAGTTTACATAAAAAAAACAGTGTAGGCAAAAAGACTAAGAACAAACAGATATTTGAATAATTTATGCTAAATTTTCTGGAGATAAGATACTGATTAACTTGTTCGTCAGTCAGACATTAAAGTACCTTTTTAGCTCAACTGGCTAAAGCCAGATGAGCTTATGGCATGATGCAGGCGTGCGTGCGTCCGTCCGTTAACAGCAAAAACTCAGAAACTATTGGGCCAATTTTAACAAAACTTTGCAGGAATGATCCCTAGAAGAAGTAGATGAAAATTTGTACAATTGGTTTCTATGGCAACCAAAAGTAGGTCACAGCGATCTAGAATGCAAAAAACCTAAAATAAGCTTCTTCTCTGGAACCATAGGTTATATGCAAAATCTGATGTGATATTTAGCTTCTAGACAGCCTTAAACATATAGGTTGTACATTTCGTGAAATTCTGTCAAAAACTAGGTTACGCGTTTTTCTGTCATACTTCGTAAAAAGTGAAAATAAGGCTTATAATGAGATATCAACTTTGAAAATCTTCTTCTCTGAAACCATGAAGCTTTAAGCTTTCATATTTGGCAGTTAATATCAGCTTGAGGCCCTTTACCAAGTTTGTACAAATGGTGGCCCTCGGTCCATTTTCAGCCCCACCCCAGGGGTCCATATATCTGCATATGTATATATGGCTTATAATGAGATATCAACTTTGAAAATCTTCTTCTCTGAAACCATGAAGCTTTAAGCTTTCATATTTGGCAGTTAATATCAGCTTGAGGCCCTTTACCAAGTTTGTACAAATGGTGGCCCCCGGTCCATTTTTGGCCCCACCCCAGGGGTCCATATATCTGCATATGCATATATGGCTTATAAACTTTGAAAATTTTTTTCTCTGAAATCATGAAGCCTTAAGCTTTCATATTTAGTTTAAACTTTATTTCTTTTACAACGATTTAGAAACAAGTTTTGCAACTTATATTAATCTAGCTCGTTGGCCCGAATTGTAGCACGCGTGAGGTCTTATTGTGGGAGGAAAACCGGAGAACCCAGAGAAAAACCCATGTGCTCAAGCAGGTGACCTCATACCTTATCACATACAACGCTGGGAATCGAACCCCGGTCGCATTGGTGATAGGCGGGAGCGCTAACCACTGCGCCACTTGAACACCCTTTAAGCTTTCATATTTGGCAGTTAATATCAGCTTGAGGCCCTTTACCAAGTTTGAACAAATGGTGGCCCCTGATCCATTTTTGGCCCCACCACAGGGGTTCATATATCTGCAAATGCATGTATTGGAAATCAAGTTTAAAAATTTTCCTCTCTGAAACTGTAAGGCATAATGCTTTTATATTTGGCATTTAATATCAGCTAAAGTCCCTTTACCAGGTTTGTACAAATGGTGGCCCCTGGGCCATTTTTGGTCCCACCCCAAGGGCCAATATATCTACATATGCATATATGGGAAATCAAATTTAAAAATCTTCTTCTCTGAAACTGTAAGCCTTAAAGCTTTCACAATAAGCTCAAGTCCCTTTACCAGGTTTGTACAAATAAAGGCCTCTGGGCCATTTCTGCTCCCACCTAGGGGCGCATATATCTATATATACTTATATGGAAGTCAAATTTAAAAATATTCTTTTCTGAAATTGTAAGGCCTACAGCTTTTATATTTAGCATTTTACATCAGCTCAAGTCCCTGTACCGAGTTTATATAAATGGAGGCACAAGAACCATTTTTGTCAGTTGAGCTCCACAGGCCCTTTTGGGCCTCTTGTTTAATTGCATGATCTTATTCAATCTTTATTATACATGTATGTAATTGCATTTTATGACAAGAAGATTTTGTTATTTTGCTATGAAAATTTATCATTCAACTCTTCTGAAATCTGTTAGCTTTTTCAATATTAACAGTCTATGCCAAAAACACTAGATAATTATTTATTTCAAAAAGTATACAGTAAGTAAACCATGCTTTTGCTCCATTATCGTACATTTGTTTAACCCATTTAAAGCCCGCTAAGTTAAAATCCTGCTCGTGCAAATTCTAGTCAGTGTGGGAAAATATTCACGTCTCTTATACTACACTATCGATGGTTTTCTCAAAACACTGCAGTTTACTCCACCATTTAAAAACTGATTGTTGTCAAACATGTGCAAAAAGGTCTTTATTTTGTTGTTAAACACTCACACAGCAAATTCAACATAACCATTTCAAACTACACATAGTAGATTTTGGTTTATTTTCCCTTATTCCTTTTTTTTTTTACTTAAAATTTATTTTAAAAAGAAGAAAAAATGTAAAAGAATAAACTAACTTTATTTTTGCATAATGAACAATTACAACAAATGAAGGCCGCAACTTGTATAGAAGCTGAAAAGTCCAGGATTTTTTTATGAACATATCTGGGCGAAATAGGAGTATCTAACTCCAATGTCACTAGAAAGTTGTTCACGTGTGAATTGCAATTAACACTGAGAACATTTCAAATAGTAAACATAATGAATACAAAAAGTGCCTAATCCTATCCTTTAATAACAATGGTGTTGAGGTAAGAGAGCAAGAAACGTATTAAACGTATTAAACTTTAATTAATGACCTCAATAAAGTGTAATTTCAAGCATGAAAACATGCGCTTTGAAACATAAATAAAACGCATAACCCAAATACTTGGTCAAAATTGCTTAAGTTTTCATGTTAATTTCACCCTTACACTTGTCATCTTTGTTCTTCATGCTCTTACTAAATAGGTAGAGAGATTTTGTTCCACGAACAACATTCTCAGTGCACGTTCTTGTTGTTATGATGAAATTCTGACACGAGAACAATGTTCCTGTCCTGAGAAAATCTGATCCAAATACACCCATAGAGTGGAACTTCATAATATACAAATTCAGTCTACAGTTTATATAAAACTTTAAATACATTTCTATATATGCTAAGACTTTATTTCTGTGTCGTTTAACTTTTGTTACTTGATGTATCAGATTTTATAAAAATGTTAAATTAATGTCTAAACTTTACTGGATATTAACGATAGTGTGGTTTAAGGTAACCCTAGTTTTTTTTTATTTAAAAGTTCAGCATTTGTATCTGTAGACAATTTACAAAGTAAAATTTGACGTTAATCGCGATACTTAATTGTTTGGTGAATATTTTAATCACCTTAATTTCTTCTTAATTTTATGAAATTTTGCAAATTTTATACATTTTTGTTTAAAATTTGAAAAAAATAATATATAAAAAGCAGTACTTATGTCTAAACTAAGGTTTATGAGACTATAGTAGAAACATCGTCATACACATTAATCTGACATAGTCCCTTAGTGTTGCTCTACATTGGTCCATGTTTCATGTCTATAGAAGTATTAAGCTTTTTCCTGACTGTATCTGAGCACTTTTAGAAGCCTGTTTTTCAGTTAGAAATACTCAAAATTGCATGTTTAAGCTCCAATATATTTTAAAGCACCCAAGAGGATGCATTTCTGGTACATAAACTTTTGCCTTGCTTTGATTTCACAAATGATATTAACTAAGATTTTCTTTAATTTTTTTTAGCAAATTTTAGCCATCTTTGAACTATGCATAAACATTTAAAAGCTTTAATCTCTTTATATCTTAATAACTTATGAAATATTTGGGATTACAAAGATTACAGACTTTCCAGATTTTAGTTAAATCTTAGTCAAGAAATGATTGTGAAACTTCGGCCTCGTCTATAATTGTCTGCTTCAACCTTGACATACACTAATAATGTTCTGTGACATTGGCGAATTAAAAAAAAAATCTTGATTGATTTCCAAATTTTTAAGTCAAATATTAGTGTCATAAAAAGGTTTGAGGGCGATAAATAGAGGGATACTTAACAAATTTTGAGACAATTGCGAACTTGTGATGGAAAGTCACAAGGTGCATTACAGGTTTTACTGTATTCAAATTTAACGAAAATGTTATTTCATCTTTTTTCACAGTTTTGTTAACCAATTTCTTCATTTATCATTCATTATCCTTAATTCTCTAAAGTTTAACCTTAATTTTGATTTTTAACTTCTCTCAAATCTAAATATGACTTCGGCTCTTCATGTCATAAATACCTTTCTAATTTATCATCACAGAGTTATTGCCATGTGTATCTCCATGCCTACTAAAACTCTATCCTTTGGTTATATTACAAAGTTATTGTTGTAATTCAAACACAGTAACTTCAATTTTGCCATGTGTAACTAAAAACCTCTCTCCAGTCTTGTCAAAAGCTATACCAAATGGCTGTGCTATGTCTGTAACTATCAGTTTTATAAACTGACCATTAGGAGCAAGTTGATGTATATTGTTTGACCAGTAACCACAACAATAAATGTTACCTTCCTTGTCAACTGATATTCCTCGTCCACCTCTGAAGTTATCATTTGTATAACTGAACATCTTTGATCTTTTCATATCTAAACAAACCAGCTCATCACCTGGTGTAAGGTATATCCTGTCTGTAGTACATGCAATGCAGTTTGTACTACTACATCCTGATGTCACTGTTTTAATGATGTTTCCAGTCCTATCAATAATGTAAATGTTACCACCATAACCTCCTACATTCCAATTTGTACCATTATACCCGATGGCACGGTATAATTTTTGGTTGACCGTGATCAGTTTACCGAGTTTACAGTTTACTAAATCAATATACTGTATGTTCTGTGTATTTTTCAGCACTACTGCAGCTTCTCTATCATCTATCTCTGCAATACCGCAGGGGCGTCCAGACAATGAAAGCTCTTTATGTACTTGTCCTTCTAATGTACAAAAGATGACCTTACGTCCATCGTAATCTGCTAACAATACATTATCATTTGGTAGAAATATCCCATCAGTCAGACCATTCCCTGCACTAAAGTTAAATATCTTCCTAGCAGTACAATTTCGAGGATTTTTCTTTCCTGTGTCTCCTAGTACTGTCCAATCTAATTTCAAATCAAGTGATGATGAAGTACAGATCACACTCCCGATCTTTGTCAATTTTGAAATCAAGTTCATCCAGTTGTTTTCAAATTGTATTTCTACTTCATGGTTTTTCATTTTGTTTAGACGGTTCTTCAGTAGTTCTGAGCATTCATAATGCTGCTGTTTTATCTTATTCACCTCTAGAAACTTGTGGATATCCGATACATTTTTCAGGCCGGTATCCAATACTTTTTGGTAATTACGCATTACTTTCAGATTGCTTTCTATTTCAGATATATCATTTTCTATCAGTTTTGAGGACTCTTTGTATTTTCCATCTAATTCTTGATTCAATCTGCCCTCTAGTTGGTCAAGATGTTTGTTGATGTTCTCTCTCATTTTTCTTATTTTGTCCTGGTATTGCTGTTTTTCCTTTTCTAGAAGCTTTTGATTCGATTTCCTTCCTTCCAATACAGTAGGCAACCAATCTATCATTGTTTTGAGGAATGCACTGAATTCCCTTATTTCCTGACTGTCTGGGATCCCTTTGGCAGCATTGTTCAGGGTTTTAACATGTTCACATTTATGGTAGTGTACTGTTACACAGATAGAACAGCATGGCTGTTTATGGTCCATACAATACAGCTCAGTTCTCTTATCCTCGTGTTGTGTACAGAATTCCAGGGTTGTAATGCTTTTGGTTTCTGATTTAATTTTTCGAATGGGACATATCTTATGACCTTGTGTTGCTTTCATGGCTCTATGACAAACATCACAATTAGTACATAACAACTCGTTGCAAACAGTACACCAGGAAACAGCTGGGTTGTGTTTTTCAAATATTAAACATGGGTCACATTGTTTCTCTTTTGTTTTTAGCCTGTGTTGATCAAGTAGTGTAGCAATAAAATGATTGGATGGTAGTTTAGATAGAGTATTCTCTGCTGAATGACATAGGTCTGAAACTGGAACATCAAGTCTGCAAATGGGACACGGAAATGATTTTGGTTTGTTGATATCAGTTTTGGAGGGCAAGGTCTTAAACCTGGAAGTAATATACTGCTTCAGACATGTTTCACAAAAAGTGTGAAGACATGGAAGATACATAGGTTTTTTATATATTTCAAAACATATAGGACATGTTATAATTTCCTGTTGGTCCTCATCATCAGGATCATCACCATCATTTACAGCAGTTGCCATCTTTTACTTTTTTACTTTCGGTTTGTCAATATTCCAGCACTGATCTAAAATAAATACATAAACAAAACATTTATAAATTTTTAATATAATTTATTTTAAAATATTGAACGTAAAAATTACAAATTTATTCTTAGCAAACTGATTTACCTTACTTTTTTAAAGAAAAAATTCAACAACTTCACCCATCCTTACATGTTCCTGTTACACACTGCTGAACTTGGATTACTTAGTACCTCATGGGTTATCTCCCTTATACATGATATATGTTCAGACACTAAACGATCACTTATGAGTATCTTATATTTTGATAACTGTCGTTCTGAGTTTTTAAAATTAATACACTGAATTTTATACTTTTACATACATAGATGTCAAGAGTTTTCAAAGTTAAGTATGTGACAACCCGAAGATCAAGGCCGCCCCCCCCCCCCTCCTGAAAAAATGGGGGTGGGGTGATGTAAAATTGTTCACCTGCTTTTAAGACATCAACAACAGCAGTGAATCTACAAAACATGTAACAAGAAACCAAATTATATTACCAGATCAGTATATAACACTGGATCTATGAGTTTAATATTGGTCTCCAAGAATGTTAACAAACTTATAATAATAGATGTTGTCAGTTTTTATTTTCTGGATAGTTTGATTATGCATGTGTTTGTGAAAGTTTAGTGTGTGAGCATGATTCACATCCAAAATGTATGTGACTTGACAGGTATGCTTTTAATTATTACCCAAAACATTGTTTCTCTTTAAACCTAATTTATTAAAATGCAGAAAATCATTTGTTCAAGATTATAAGCAAATTGACAGGGTTGATATTTTTATATCTAGGTTAGGGAATAAGTTTGGGGATTGATTTTATTGCAACTTATTCATAGATACATTTAAAATAATGTTGAGTTACATAGGGATGTATATATAGATATATTGGTTACAGTTCCTGCAAGTTATTCATTAATATCTTCATTATTCAGTTAATAATAATTAAATAATAATAATAATAATAACAACAACAACCTTTATGTCATTTGTCTCTACATGAATTAAGGCTGATACAAAATATTTTCATGTACAAAAATTTGTTTTATATTGGTCTAAATATCGATATGTTACATATATATAAACTGCTTTTGTTCTATAAAACTATGTTTGAGACTTTATGAAGTTATCAGACAATAACTTCTAATGATCAGCTAACAGACTTACGGAACCTTCCATTACTAAGGTAAACAAACATGGCAGCCGTCCACAGGCTTGATGTCAGGGTTTTTGTATTTTTGTTTTAAAAGATTATTTATTTGTTTTTTATTACATGCGAGGTTGATACAAGTTCATATATATCGATAACTTGAAATCCATTTTTAACAAACTTAAAACTTTCAATTCAAAGCTAAATTTTATTCGAAAAATTATAAAAACACAGGGGACGAAAGTCGCCATTTTAAATATCTACCCCTCGCTTGGAAAAAATCGTAAAAAATCAGCCAGTCCCTGTTTTCACACAATTTTCGTCAGTTTCAACTTTTTAAAGCCTGTTCTTTAAGTACTATCTCCATTTTCTTCAAAACAATCATAACGATAACTATCTGAATTTTTCCACCAAACAGAAAAATGCAACGTTCTTCTTGTTGTCGTTGTAAATCCCACTTGGACTTACAAAATTCTACGTTCGCGAGTTGCGTCCCTTGTCAGGGTTCTCCCGTTCTATAATTTTATAATGCAGCAATGGTTATCCAAGTGGGATTTACAAAACAACAGTTAAAACTAGATTCTTTTTAATTTCATAACTACTCCGGTAAATATATGTCACTTTGAACCATGAATCGCAGCAGAAAATTTTTCAAGGGGGAGATCACCTACACATGACATTTCCTATTTAACCAACAAAACACTAATGTAATAATGTAATATCCCCGTACTAATCCTAATGACCATGAAATAATTATATGGTAGGCTTATGCCAAAAAAAAAAAAAAAAAAAAAAAAACCACTTGCAAAACGCTTGTTTGTTCATTTTTATCTGACACTATGTACACCCCTCACTGTTTAAGGGCCACCACGATCAATACAACATTTGAATGATGAAGGTTTTGAGGCACGTCATATTATGTTCATGTCACTAGCCACAAAAATTAATCTTTACTTCGCTCATACAACAGAACAGTATCTACGTGTCAAAAAAGTCATTGAGCAACTCTCAGTGCCATTACTCACCCAAATCTCGACGTTTTGCCAAACTTGACTGCTGACATTCCTCCGTCAGCAACAGTTTGCTCCACAATGCCAATATTAATATAGTAATCGTCAGAATGAAAATAGCATAGCCAAGTTCCAAACACTCGTATAAATCAGCACAGTAACACTTACTTACACGCCAATTCCAAATAACTTGACAATTTCTGTATATAGTTAGATATAGCAGTTGTAATGCTTCTTCTTTCATTTGGCTTAGTTCTCTTTTTACAAAGAATACACGGATACTCTCTGTCTCCAGGCATCCTAAGTAACAAAAAGGCAAAAAATATAGAAATTGTGTTAATGATGATAAAAAGAGGGGGCTTAAACAAAACATCTTCCCAAAACATTATCCCTTGTACCAAGCTTAACAGGTATTGTAAATAGAGTTATGTGCTTTAACGCTCACATGAGGATAATGCAAACCATTTGCAAAATACATACACTATTCTAATATACATGCCTATACAAAAAATTAAAAGTTTTCAAAATAATTAACAATTTGAGTCTTCTTGTGCATCTATGACCTTGACCTTTAAATGTACGTTCTTGAATCTTATATCAGAACGATCGCCATATCAATTCCTACAATATTCCAATGTACATGCTGATACAAAAAGTTAATAGTTTCCAAGATGATAAACAATTTCAGTTTTTTTATGCACATATGACCTTGACCATTGAACGTATGACCTTTAGCCATATATCAAAATGATCGTCATGTCAATACCTACAATATTCTGGTATATTTGCCTATGCAAAAAGTTAATAGTTTTCAAGCTTATGCACAATTTTAATTTTTATAAGTAAAAAAAATTCCAGGGGCAAAAACTCCTACATGCATCTTCATATAGTTACGAAACTTTGTACCTTTTTTAATTTTGTCATGCTGAACATTTTAACAATGTTTTAATATTATATATCTCTTAAAACTTTGAAGAAAATAGCCTAAAACTGCAAAATTAAAAACTAGGTCATGACCTTGAACTTTGACGCCATTTTGACGGTTATTTCAAGAAAAAGTCAAAACTGAAAACCCCATGTCAATATCTGTTTAAATAGTCAAGATTTAACATTTTGAAGCCATTTTACGAAATTTTTAAAATTAAACACAAAAACGCGTAACCCATTTTTCGACCAAATTTCACAAAATGAACAAACTATATGCTTAAGACCATAGAGAAGCCAAATATCACATCAGATTTCTCCTCCAATCATCGCTTTCGGAGAATAATGTTTTTTAAGATTTTTTTACCCCTAGGTCACCTTGACCTAGTTTTAATAGCCATGGCAACGCCATGAACAAATCTGAATTGCACTGGCCCCTATATGCTTCTACACAAGTATCATTGAAATCTGTCCGGCAGTTTTGGAGGAGAAGTCGAAAATAGGTTTTTCAGCTAAAAAAAAGAAATAAATTGTTAATTTAAAATTAATAAAAAAAAAAAAAATACAAACAAACGCCGGTTTGAACCGTGGTCTATTGGTTCTTAAAGCGACAACCTTAACTACTGTCCCATCGTCACCTTCATTATCCTGAAGGAGTTAAAATGGTATATATACATTCATCCTTCCTATCCTCGTCGTATATGTCTACACATGAGGCATCCACAAGTTTTCTCCATCGGCTTCTGTCTTGTGCTGTTCTGCTGAAACTGCTCCAGGTCTCCCCAATCTCTTTCATCTCTGCCTCAACTGTTCTTCTCCATGTTCCTTTTGGTCTGCCAGCTTTCCTCTTTCCAGGTGGTGTCCATCTTAAGGCTCTTCTTGCCACATTCTCCTCCTCTAGCCTTAGCACATGCCCAAGGTATCTCCATCTATATATATATACATTATTAAGTTGTTACTAACAAACTTGATTTGTTTTTTCTTACCTTTTATTTTTTAAAATAAATTTATTGAAAATAGATATTTTTTAAATTTTTTTTTCATAATTTTTTATTTGTTTTTTGCAACATATACATTACAGAAAGAACAGTACAAAAAAATAAAATAAACAAGACAACCATCTACACACACATACACACTGTTGTACACTGCAACTTACGAAAAAAAAGTTGTTTTATTTCTTTTTTTCCTCCTTTCTTTTCTTTTCTTTTTCTTTTTTGTAGAGATCTGAGTAAAAAAACACACTTGTTCACTTTGCATCAAGCAAAAAGAATACAATATATACATATACAATACACACACACACACACACACACACACACACACACACACACACACACACACATATATATAACATATATATATATATATATATATATATATATATATATATATATATATATATATATATATATATATATATATATATATAAAAGAAAGAAAAAAATATATCTATTAAAAAATTAAACAAACAAAAAAAAACAGAATAGTCTGTAGAGATCTGAACACAACACACTTGTTTCACTTTGCATCAAGCAAACAATACAATACAATATATATATATATATATATATACAATACATATACATATATATACATATATATATATATATACATATACATACATATACATATATACACCCATACACATATATATATACATATACACACACACATACACATATATCATACAGACATACAAAAGATGCACAATGCATACTTGTCTTTGCATATACAATTTATATATACATACATATGTACTATAATACATATACATAAATACAACATAAAAAATATGTATAATGAAGATAAAGTGTTGAGAAACCAAATGTATAAAAACATGTATGAAGGATAATTTACAGAGCATGGGAATAAAGTCTGTTCATTAAGACATGCTATAATGTATTTCTATCAAAGTATAGGAGACGATGATTTTTATGGATTTTCTATAAATAAATTTTCAAAAAAGCTCCACCGTTTCAAAAACAAATCATGATTACCATTTTTTTTATAGATATATTTTTCATAGGAATAATAATTTTTTAAGTCTACTTGTGCCATTCGTGTGATAGGTAAGCAGTTTTTTAATCTCTGTTTATGGATGTGAAATTTGCATAGACATGTAATGAGGTTAAACACATAAAAGGATTTTCCTACTTTTCCAAAAACTACATCTTCTAAATTGAAATTAGTAAGGTAACCAGTTTGCTGATAGATCCAAAATTCTATTTCATCCCAAAATTTTTGAACAATTTCACAACCCCAATACATATGTGAGAGATTTTCTGTTGATCTATGGCAAAAAGAGCATAGCTGTGTATTTTTAATGCCTATTTTAAACAAATAAGTATTAGTGCTAATAATTCTATGTAAAATCCTAAACTGAAACCAGATAAGCTTTATATCTTTTGTAAATTTAAATGTACATTGAAAAATATTTTTCCACCATAATTCATTTTTTACACTTTTCAATTCTAATTCCCATTTTTCTACTGATTTGGATTTCACATTTATCTTCTCTATAAAATGATCATATATTCCTTTTGTCCCCCTTTTAGAACCAAGTACTGCATAAATATAATTTGGACAAAAAGGGACAAGCTCAATTTTTTTTTTAGATTTTAAATCTTTCCATTTACTTAAAATAGCCTTTTTTATTCCATAAAACTGAGTAATTGGTGGACGGAAGTTATATTTAATACAAAGTTCATCATAAGTATAAAAATTACTTTCATTTTCAAAAAGATCTGAAATAAACCTAATACCTTTTTTATTCCAAAAATCAAAAAACACTGGCTACCTGTTAATAAGTATGTTAGAGATGTACCATAAAGGGGTGTGCATGATATTACCTTTCAAAGTTAAAATATTACAAAAGTTGCCTAATGAATCTAGAACTTCTTTCCAAAAGAAATTGTTAGTTCTTGAAGACAAAGTTTTAAAGTAATTATCCCCAAAACATAGGAATTTGTTTTCCTCTATTGACAGGCTCTCAAAAAAAAATAGTTTTCCAGGATGAAAATTGTGTTGTTAGTACTATTCTCCTAAACCAAGTAAGTTTCAAAGACATAATGAAAGATGGTATATGTATCATTTTACAGCCTCCAAATTTATAATCTTGGATTATTTTTCTTCTGGAAATTTTTTGTACCTTACTTCCCCAGATGTAATTAAAAAATATCTGTTCCAGTTTCTTAAGGGTTGGTTGATTTGGGCAAGGAAGACTGGAAATTAAATGTATGAGTTTGGGAACTAAAATTGACTTCACAACTGTAATCTTTCCTAATGTACTTAAATTTCTCTTTGACCAGGTTTTAATCAGTTTTGATATTTGCGTAATTTTGTCAGTATAATTGATTTCTACCATCTCAGTAA
The DNA here is from genome assembly GCA_029721355.1 of Tegillarca granosa. Classification (NCBI taxonomy): domain Eukaryota; kingdom Metazoa; phylum Mollusca; class Bivalvia; order Arcoida; family Arcidae; genus Tegillarca; species Tegillarca granosa. The sequence continues at coordinate 31,786,217 of CM056605.1, forward strand.
GATTTACACTAAATTTTATACCCAGAGTAGCAAAATTAGATTGTGTCCAACTTAAAGGCTGTTCAACACATAATATATTGTGGCTTAATTTTTTGGATCCAATTCAAATACAAAAAGTTTTTGCAATATTTGGTTTTAACCCAGAGAATTTAAGAAATTGATCTAATAAGTCTTGTTATTTTTTTAACGAATTTTCAGTACCATCTTAAATGATAGTAGTGTCATCAGCATACTGAATAAGTTAATATTTGTGTCCCCCTATAACAATACCTTTTATATCTTTATTTTTTCTAAACATTATTCCCATAACTTTCAACACAAAGCAGAAATATATATGGTGAAATAGGATCCCCTTGACGACATCCCCTGCCTACATTAAAGAATTTGGATGAAATTCCATTTTGCATGACACATTTTTTTGCCCCTTTATTTAAAATATTTACCCATTTTCTTATATCATGCCCAAAGTTAAAATATTCCAAAGTATTATCTATAAATTTAAGACACAGAATCAAAAGCTTTCTCAAAATCAATTAGTACAACTAAACTAGGAATTTTATTCTCTCCCTAGTAAATTGCATGATATCATATAATGTCCTTGTATTTTCCCCAATAAATCTACCTGCCAAAAAACCCTTTTGATTTTCATGAATGACCTTATCTAAAAATAGTTTTATTCTTTGAGCAATACAAGCTGATAGTATTTTATAGCTTACATTTAAAAGTGTAATTGGTCTCCAGTTTTTTTTAGGAATTCTCTTGGTTTTTCCCCTTTTGGTAAAAGTGTAATAACACCCTGTTTCTGGTTTGAAGAAAGCTCACCTTTAGGAAAACTGCAATTTATAGATCTAACCAGAAAAGTAGATATATCTTTCCAAAAAAATTTATAAAATTCCACAGTGAAACCATCTGTACCAGGGCTTTTATCATTTTTCATATTTTTTAAAACATAAAGTATTTCAGACTTGGTAATTCTACCTTCTATTTTGCCCTGCATTATATTATCAAGTTTTGGAATGTGTTTATCTGAAAGTAAGTCATTGAGGTTAACATCATTTAATTGATCCTCCTTATTTTCAAACAATTTGGAATAAAAATGCTCAATTTCTTGTAAAATTAATTTTTGGTCTGTAATTTCATGTCCATTTTCTCCAAGTCTACTTATATTTTTATTTATGTAATTTCTTTTCTCTAGGTTCAAAAAATATTTACTGGGTTTTTCACCATTTTATATCCATTTGCAATTTGCTGTTAGTAATAAGCCCCTCATGTAATCTTTTCTTATATTTTCTAATTCATTATTTAAGTCATTAAGTTGTTTTTCTACTTCACTTTTATTCATATCTGTGGATTGTAAGTCATTTAGTAATTTGATCTGGTATTCTATATTTTTTATTATTTTACTTAAAATTATCTTTCCACTATTTCCACAGTTCACATTTTTAAAATTATCTTTCCAGTTTTTTTCACAGTTCACATTTTTTATTTAAAAAATCGATCGTATGCAGACGATCGTGGGGTACATACGGTACTGTAGTCAAAAAGTACACATGGTACTGTGGTAAAAAAAATACAAAAAAAAAAAAATGTATTTGTTAAATAAATATTTTTTCTGATAAAATATCGCTTGTGTATGCACCATAAAAAATAAATATTAACCTGTACATGGTCGATAAGAGAACACAGGTGTATGTCATGTACGTGTAGGCTGGGTCTGGTGTGTGACAAAAAACTACTTACCTGCCGTCTGTCTATGCATTAGTGGGATTCAATACATTCTGTGTTCTTTCAATATTGGTTCAGGATGTAAACATATTTCATCAATCTTGTGCAGCGAATTTAAAACCTTGGAACCTTGCTTTACATACAATACTGCAATCACGTCGCACATAACGCACGGCAGTATAATAAGGTGCGCCAAAATCGAGAGGAAAACCGGGAAAAAAACGAAGTATAAGAATCAAAAATCGCCGATTTTAACACACATTTTGTAAAAATTAAATGTGTCCGCAGCCTTTAACCAAAAAAAAAAGCTTTTGGTTATTAATAAATTATGTTTTAAACACTATTTTAAAAAAATCACGTTGGTTAAAGGATGCGGACCCTTTTTATTTGCTCATTTCATTAATCAAAATAGCAATTTTTCTCGAATTTTGCTATTTTTACCTCACTTCCCAACGGATTTTTTAAATTGTAAGCTATTGTGTCGTGGAAAAAATATTACAGCAATAAACTTATGATACCATTGGATAAAAAGCAAGACATAAGTTGATGATATTTGTCACTTTATTGTGGGGAAAAAATTGGGCCCATATTGACCAAAAACGGATTAACGTCCTGTACGTTTAGCTTTCAAAACTAGACGGTACTTAAACTGTTAAGTTGTCTGAGTTGATCCGTGCGCGGGCTGATAGGTAACGAAGTAATATACCATTTTTGAATGTATTTCATGATTAAATTCAAAAATGGTATATGACAAATCTGTCGTGTGCAGAATTTTTAATTTTTACAACCAAGAAATATTCGCAAGTCTGATATTTAATAAAATAACTGTATATGTCAAATTTAATTGTTTTAAAATTATTTGAAAAATATGCTATATTCTTGTGTACAAGTGAACGATTTATAATAACAACACAGGCATTTGAAACAGAAATGGACAGCAACCCTAGACAAGTCATAATGTGCGACATATTTTGGTTATAAAAGAAAACCCATACATCGCATGGAAAAATTACTTGCGGAGACGGTACCTAGATTTCCTGATGTTAACCCGTGATCCCTTTTGGGAAATTAACTCGCTGTAAGGTCCGGTTTCCTGTTAAAATGTTTTGAATTAATTTGTGGCCTCACAATTTCGTGGATTTAAACATTTCTTCATATAGATCTGTTAATTTTATAACTGGGATTTAAGTAATTAGATGACTTCGGATGCCACGTTTTTAGTCTTAAAATCACATATGATCAGGCTTTATAGTTAATTTTTTATAATGAATAATAAAGGATACAAGTTTTTTTTTTCAATGAAATCTCTCTCTCTCTTTCGAGATTTTTTTTCGTGTACACGTAAGTATTGCATTGGAACGAAATACTGTTACCAGCTACGAACGAAAAACTATAGCGTGGGAACAAAAACTATTACGTTCGGATGTTAATATAATGATAAATATATTTATCACTTTTTCAAATATCTCTTCGCGGGCTCCGTATTAATTGGGACATTTGCGAAAAGTGATTCAGCTTCATGGTAAGGAGATTCTGAACGTGAATTCAGAATCTTAATATATTTCATACAGCAATAGCTATTGTCCTATCGACAAATACACAGGCACTTGTTTCGTATACGGGGTTCCCCCTACCTATATTAATATAGGTAGGGGGACCCTGTATACGAAACAAGTGCCTGTGGACAAATACCAGGGAAGCACTTAAAAGTCTTTTCGAACTCAAGTTACATTTTGTAAATTAATGACAATGCCATGTGCTACTTTTGAATTTTTATAAAATAATACAATTCAAAAGTAGCACATGACAAATTTTTTGACAACAAAGCAGCCAAACAATGCAGGAAAGTCGATGTTATTTTACGCTCCTGTAACGGGACGTATTATGATATGACATTGTCGCTCCTTCCGTCCGTACGTTAACATTTTTCTTGTCCGTTCCATACCTCTTGACTTGATTAGGATATCAAGATGAAACTTATACCAAACATTTATTATGGGAAGGCGGTGTGTTGCGTATAAAATTTAGGTCCGGGTATTAAAGGTCAAGGTCACAGGTTGAGTTCAAAGGTCAAATAAGGACATTATGTAGAAAATGCAAGTTTTTTATTCTTCAATTTATTCCTATCAAATTTGTTATGGATTTACAACAAGTAAAAATGTTTAATTATAGAACAGTTTTTTCGGAGAATTGAAGTTATGGTTCTGGTATCTTGTATTTAATTTTCTTGTGGGTGCTACTTGTCCCACAGTTTTAGGCTGATTGTTTTGAAATTTGACACGTGTTATCGGGATCATATGAAGATGTGTATAGAGTAAAATGAAAAATATTTTGAAGGATATTTTGAACTGTTGATGAAACTTGGTATATTACAACAAGATTACCGTTTTCTTTGCAACCTTATAGGCGTATACAGAAACCAGATCATTGTCACAGTATGTTTTTTACGTTCCTCAACATCATTGTAAGCAGTTTTGCCTCTGAGATGCATCTTCTCATTGCATTATTGCATTTTTTTTCCGGTTTGGTTTGGTTCGGTTCGGTTCAAACGTGTATTTAGTAAATCTATATAGCTTTGGCAACTGATGGCAATTGAAAGAAGAGATTTGGTTCTACATGTACAAGAGTAAATTTCTCTTACCTCACATTTGATACTAACTTGTTTAAATGTCACAAAAACATACATTAATTACCACGATATGCTCCACATGAAATCACGTGCTGTGTAACACTAAACATCCTGCCTCATATGTATCATATACTTAGGATTGTGTGCAATAGATATAACAAATTTGTGTTATTGTTTTGCCTAAACATGCGTTCTTGTTTTAGGCATTTCCATGTTTCACCTTGTACTTTTTGGCAAATACTACTACTTGATATGGCACGGGCGTATAATGCTCCGTTAGGTGGTGTTCTTGTTTTTTAATGTAAAGAACCTTCTTGACAAGTGGACTAAAGTGTATGCTGGCAGATCAATTCGTAGGTTCTAAACCCATTCCGAGTAGATCCTGGTGTAAGAAAGTTCAACAGTTTTTTTTTTTTTTTTTTTTTTTTGTTAGCGGTATTCTCCGTGCAACCCAGTTTCTTTAACCTTCTCTGAACAGCCTCCATATACAAGTGAAAGAATCATTACTGGGAGATAAAAACTCCCATTATTTTCAAATCCACTTTTGCAACGTTAAAATAAATCTAAATGAAATTTTTGTATTGCATTTTGACTATAGTTATTTATGCTGTATTTTGTGTTACTAAATTATCAACAGATAATGTGTCGTTTATGTAAGTAAATAATTTATTATAATATTCTGCAGAGTCTCTATGGACATTAGGAGCATATACATTAATTACATCTAGTAATGTACTGTCAAATTCTATTGTTATATGATTTAATCTTCTTTTGAATAATGAATCGGTATCGTGATTTTTACCCAATTTATACTGAAAGGACTGGTTAATAAACATAGCTGTACTTGCAGTGTTAGAAGTTCCATTAGATTTAGATATATGTACATGTTATTGTTCTTTTATATGGGATTCCACATTTTCTGTTATTTCAGCTATTTCCTAAGACATAAAATATCAGTGCTTTGCACAATGTGATGGACTTGGTTGATATTATTTTTAATACCCTTTTGAACATTTAAACATGTAATTTTCATGTTTGAGAAAAAAATATGATATTAAACATGCAGAGAAAAATAAAGTATGTGAGGTTAGTTCTAGTAAGTTATCTAGCTATTATATAAATGATATTCAATTATTTAATTTAGTTTCAATGATTATAAAAGTAAGTTTGATAAAGTATTTATTACAAGTTCTTTTTAGCTTTCTTTCTTTTGGTTTTAGCCCTTTTCCTGTTAACCTTTTGAAAGGATCTCATTCCATCTGAGTGGGAAGTATGCTCCCCTTTTAAATCTGTTACCGAGTCTTCAAATTCTTCATCAGATGTATCAGCATGTTTTAGTCGATTTTGTTGTTCACATCCCTGGCCCACTCAGTGCCCGGGGTGCTCTAATTGAGTAGTTGGAAGGGAAACCACATCTGCCTTAACATCGGCAATTGGGTGACCCTCACTTTCATTTTTCCAATAATGTGAAACATCATCGCCTTCATCCACTTTTCAAGTTATCAGTGGAAGAAGGCTTAGATTGTTGGGGAAGCTCATTCTCTGATTCCGATTCCTGGAGGTATCCCTGCTCCCTAACCATATCAATAAGTTGTTTACCAATTGTCTCATGTGATATATCCTTCTAGCCAGTTAAAGGAGAAAATTGAGGAAATTCCTTGTCATTAGTGACAAATTAAAATGTACCTCCCTGTTTCCATTAAATGTTGATGACATTATACCTAGAGGGTCGTTTGATTGGAAGTTAGGTTTTTCATTGTCCTCTAATTCTGTATCTGCGTTATACAAACGCTTAAGGTAGGTTTGATTCTCCATAGCTTCCTTATACGGACATTCAGCCGCGAGATGACAATCAGATCGTTTGCAGTGATAGCAATTATGTCCAGATTGCTGACCCGTATATTTGGTATACACTTGTATACCTTTAATGTACAATTTATTAGGTATGGGTTTATGAATGTTTTTCACCCTGACTGCTCGTACCCCATTTTGTATAGCAGAGAATTCCTTAAAGGTCGGCCTTGTGATAGATTCTACCTCCGCTTTACCTACTTTGGCTCCAAGTATCTCATCTTGGATCTCATATTGTAATCCAATAACGGATACATTTACAAAATTTCGTTTGACTTCTAGGTCAATGGGTGTACAGGAGGTCGCTCCGAAAACGCTGTTCTCAAGGCGAAAAGTCTTCTATTGTTCGAGGAAATCACTTTTACACTTTCTGTCAGTGAAAGTAATATAGAACACGCCACTTATTTTCTGGACACAATTTATATTGTTTAATGTATGTTAATTTTGACTAATTTTGTCTGATGTAATCCAGGAGATTGTTTGTTGAAACATTTATTCCATCATCATGTATACATTGTATTTCAACACTAAGTGGTTTTTCTACCACCATCATCTATGGGTTGGCCCAATCTAAAAGGGATATCCCTTCTATTAAATTGATCAACCATTTTATTATTTATCGCAAAACACTTAAGTTGCCCTGGTTAACCTGGTTGTGTTCAGAACGCAACTCCGTAATTACAGGTTGTGAAACTTCGTATAAGTTTATATAGAAAAGATGGTATTTCAAACTCCAAAATTCTACTCTATATAATCTTAAACATCAGTTCAACATATTCGCTAAGTCATACGCCGAATAATAAAAAAGGAAAATAACACATTTTTGTTATTTATCTACTCACGCCACGGTGGACATCTCCATCTTGGGTTCGTTCGTTCCAAAAAAAATTATCAAAATGTTAACACCAAACCAACATATCAGGAAAATTCTGTTTGAATTTCTAAAAGGTATTGAAATAGAGGTAAATGATTTACATCTAAGTAACCGTTAACGGTTATCAGCTTGGACCTGGTTTGGTATCAGTCTGGACCCGTTTTTAGGTCACCTGACCGAAAAGTCATGTGAGCTTATGGCATGGCGCGGCGTGTGTATGGCGTGCGTGCGTGTGTGTGTGAGTCGTTAACACCTATTTTCGATTTCTCTTCCAAAACTGCTGCACAGATTTCAATGATACTTAGTCAGAAGCATATATGGGCCGATGCAATTCAAATTTGTTCATGGCATTGTCATGGCTACCAAAATTAGGTCACTGTGACCTAGGGGTTCAAAAATCTTTAAAAAATCTTCTTCTCCGAAACCGATGATGGGAGAAAAAAATCTGATGTGATTTTTGGCTTCTCTAGGGTCTTAAGCCTATAGTTTGTTCATTTCGTGAAATTCGGTAGAAAAATGGGTTACAAGTTTTTGCTTTTAATTTTAAAAATTTCGTAAAATGGCTTCAAATTGTTATAACTTGACTATTTGAACAGATATTGACATGGGGTTTTCAGTTTTGACTTTTTCTTGAAATGACATCCGAAATGGAGTCAAAGTTCAAGGTCATGACCTAGTTTGTAATTTTGCAGTTTTAGGCTATTTTTTTTCAAAATTTTAAAGATATATAATATCTAAAACATTGTTACAATGTTCAGCATGACAAAATTTAAAAAGATACAAAGTTTCGTAACTATATGATAATGCATGTAGGAGTTGTTGCCCCGGAAATGATATTTTTTGCTCATAAAAACTAAAATTGTGCATTAGCATGAAAACTATTAAGCATGAAAACTATTAACTTTTTGTATAGGCATATATTAGAATATTGTAGGTATTGAAATGACAATCATTTTGATATATGGCTCAAGGTCATACGTTCAAAGGTCAAGGTCATAGGTGCATTAAAAGACTGAAATTGTTTAATTATCTTGGAAACTATTAACTTTTTGTATTGGCATGTATATTAGAATATTGTAGGAATTGATATAGCAATCATTCTGATGTATGATTCAAGGTCTTACTTTCAAAGGTCAAGGTCATAGATGCACAAGAAGACTCAAATTGTTAATTATCTTGAAAACTATTAACTTTTTGCATAGGCATATATCTTGGAATATTGTAGGTATTGACATGAGGACATTTTGATATATGGCTCAAGGTCATATGTTCAAAGGTCAAGGTCATAGGTGCTGAAATGTATTTTTGCAAATGATGTTGGCCATATCCTCAGGTGAGCATTTAGGCCCATGGGCCTCTTGTTTTATATCAGCTTGGACCTGATTAGGTATCAGTTTGGACCTGATTTAGTATCAACTTGGACCTGGTTTTTTTATCAGCTTGGACCTGATTAGGTATTAGCTTGGACCTGATTAGGTATCAGCTTGGACCTGATAAGGTACATGCAGCAGCTTGGACCTGATAAGGTATCAGCTTGGACCTGATTGGGTATCAGCTTGGACCTGATTCATTTTAATATACAATTTCTTTATCTGATGTCTTTTGGGATTTTTTTATTTACATAGTTCTTACTTATTCCCCCACATATACATTTCATTGATATTTTTTCAAAGACAGGTATTGGGTAAATTTTGAGATGTTTAATACCACTGACCACTGACCATTTTTCAGGGGTGGGGGAGATAAGTGCCTTTTCATATAAATTCAATTACAGACTAAAAATAAATTGTAAGGATGACATGTTTATTGAAATCTTAATGAAATAATGTGATAATGACATGAATATTTACTTGTCTGGATTTAAATATATTGCAAACACATGTACCTACCAATGCTTTAACAGAAAACACACCTAAGTATGGTGAAAACAAAACTGAAAAAATTAAAAAGAAGAGAGAAGAAAAACTTTATCATATTTATTGACATAAATTGTAGTATAACTGGTTATTATTAGAGTGAAATAGACGGGGTAATATAGCTTTATATGTAAGTTGAGATTCTCTCACTTATGTTCATGCAGTCAGAGTAAACCAAACAACAGAAAAGAAAAAAACTCTGAAACACCAGGATATGTCAGAGGTTTTTAAATGTAGTAGATACAATACAATGTGAGGCTTCTCCAATAAACCAGGAACTGAGATCTTGATATGAGTGGAAAAATCTTGACAGTAGTATATCTTTCTCCATTTTAATAAAATTAAATAATGATCACAAAAAAAATCATGTTTGAAAAGATTTACTATTATAAACAATCAGACAAACAGAGACAGGTGTGAAACCACACTGTTAGTTAGACTGGTGTAAAACATGAAGTGTCATTAGTCACTGACAGAAGTGAAAACATGAAACCAAGTATCAGGTTACTGACAGATTTGAAAACAGGAAACCATGTTGTAAGTCATTAACAGGTGTGAAAACCTGAACTGTCAGTAGTCATTAACAGGTGTGAAAACATAAAACAATGATGTTAGCTAGTAAAAGTCTAGTTGTGAAAACATGAAACCAGGCAGCATGTCATGGACAGGTAAGAAAACATAAGACCATGTTTTTAGCTACTAACAGGAGAGGTGTGAAAACATAAGACCATGTTGTTAGCTACTAACAGGACAGGTGTGAAAACATGAAATCAGATAGCAGGTCATGGACAAGTGTGAAAACATGAAACCAGGTACAAGGTCACTGACATGTGAAAACTTGAAACCACAATGTAAGTTATACACATGTGTGAAAACATGAATCGTCAGTAGTCATTTACAGGTGTTGAAACATAAATTGTCAGTAGTCATTAACAGGTGTGAAAAATGAAGCTACATCTTGTTATTGACAGGTACTAAAAAATTAAACAACATAGTTAAACAACAATGTGAAAACATGTAACCATGTCTTAAGTTGGTTATAAATGTTAAAACATGAAACCAAGATGTAAATCAATGACAGTGAAAATATGAAACCACATAGTCAGTCACTGACCAGTGTAAAACATGGAAACCATGAGTGAAAATATAACCAAGTCATAATTCTGACATGTATATAAATCAAATGAAAAGAAATATAAACAACAAAATCAGCAGTACTATTTCTAGTACTATTATCAGATTAACAAATCATAGACCAATAAAAATGTGATATCATAATCATTTTCTTTTAAACTTGAAGTTCAAATGAGCCTTAAATGCTTTACTGGTAATTAATGGGTTTTTGCAATGCTATCATTCCATTTCAAAAAAACTTGATCTTTTAATTGTAACAACTAAGAAGTAATTTTATATCAATTCATTTTTAACACTACACTGTGAATATGGATAACAATCAAAGGGAGGTAGCTGTTACATTCTTAGTTATTAATGATTGTCTGTGCTGACACATTGAGTAAACTTATGGTTGTATAGAATTGAATTCACAAAAACTGTATAGCAAACTAAATTTAAAACAAGTCAATTTAATGAACAAGAGGCGCATGGGCCTTAACGCTCACCTGAGGATATGGCCAACCTGAGGATATATCCAAAATCATTTGCAAAAATACATAAAATACTCTTATATACATGCCTACAAAAAAAGTTAATAGTTTTCAAGATAATTAATAATCTGAGTCTTTTTATGCATCTATGACCTTGACCTTTAAATGTAAGACCTTGATCTTATATCAGAATAATCACCATATCAATTCCTACAATATTCGAATATACATGCCATACAAAAAGTTAATAGTTTCCAAGATAATAAACAATTTCAGTCTTTTTATGCACCCATGACCTTGACCTTTGAATGTATGACCTTGAGCCATATAACAAAATGTTCTTCATGTCAATACCTACAATATTCTAAAATACAAGCCTATACAAAAAGTTTATAGTTTTCAAGCTAACGCACAATTTTAGTTTTTTTTGTAGCAAAAAATAACATTTCAGGGGCATCAACTCCTACATGCATAATCATACAGTTACAAAACTTTGTACCTTTTTACATTTTGTCCTGCTGAACATTTTAACAATGTTTTAATATTATATATCTCTTATAATTTGGAAGAAAATAGTCCATATCTGCACAATTTACAAACTAGGTCATGACCTTGAACTTTGACCTTGACCCCATTTTGAAGGTTATATCAAGAAAAAGTCAAAACTGAAAATCCCATGTCAATATCTATTCATATAGTCAAGTTATAATAATTTGAAGCCATTATACGAAATTTTTAAAATTAAACGCAAAAACGCATAACCTATTTTTCAGCCGAATTTCTCGATCTGTATAAACTATATACTTAAGACTCTAGAGTAGCTGAAATTCAAATCAGTTTTTGTCTACCACTTTTGGTTTCAGAGAAGAAGATTTTTTAAGTTTTTTTCAAATGTAGGTCACAGTGACCTACTTTCTATAGCTATGGCAACCAAAAGTGTACAAATTTGAAAAGTGCCCTCCCAATAACCCTTCCTGTGAAGTTTGATTAATTTTGGCCTGGTAGTTTCTGAGGAGTTGTCGAAAATGTGAGTTACAGATGCACACACGCACTCACGGACATACGGACACACGCTGCGCCATGCCATAAGCTCACATGGCCTATAGGCCAGGTGAGCAAAAAAACAGTAACTTTTATATATATTTTTAATGTTAGTGTGACATGCTCACATGAGGACTATGCAGTAATCAGAACAAAATTAAATTATGTTAACAGGATCAAACAGCTTTGCAAACTTGTACAGATTTATGCCTGCAGTATATTTTAAGTTTCAAGCTTTTAGGCATTTCAGTTCACAACAAAATGTTTCAATGGTATAACTTCTGCTTACTGTGACCTTGAATGTGGGTCAAATTTAACTAGCATTATGCACTAAAGCTATACATGCTTTAAGAATTTAAAGTCATTTTACAATTTTTTAAAATTCATTGCAAGCATTTTTCTGACAAAATTTCAAGAAATTAACAACTTATAGGGTTTTGGCCTTACAGAATCCAAACAATATCAGCTTTTGTCTCCAATGGTTAATTGTGAGCCACTGTGACCTACTTTTAGTTGCTAGTGTTGTCAAAATCACTTACCAAGACATTCCTCTGACCAAAGATTCCTAAAAATTAGAGTGAGCAAAAAATACCAGTAATTTTAGAACATATTATGCTTATCTCATTTTCAGAAACATTTCTATTCAATCTATTTTAGATAATTTGTACATGCAAGTTAATCAAAAATTAGATTTCAGCTTTAAAAAACTTGCTTTCTAAATAATATTACACTGGAAATTAAGCAGATCAAATCCTAAGCAAACTAACTACTGGTCTATACTATAAAACTACATTGTAATTTATTTAAAACAAACCGTAAAAAATTATTTTTACTTTGCACGACGTTTTGTTGAAAGACATGTTGTTGAATGGACTTTTCATCGAAATGACACTTGATAGAATGCGACAATTTATCGAAATTCACTTGTAGTAAGACATTTTGTCGATTTTTTTTTTCAATCACTGGAATTATCTTATTTTCTACAATAGGTCTAGAAATGTACCGAGTATGAACAAATTATAAAAATGGTTCGACTTTAAAATATATAACAAATACCTGTTAAATTTTGATGTGCCATATCTGCACAATTTGGAAAATCATTCCTCATCAGTGACACTAGGAGTCGAAAAGTTTGATAGATAAAAAAATATAAGCCAAACAGTTGAAAATTAATGAATCTAAAGTTCCAAAATTATATGAATCTAAATCTTAAATTAAAATCTACGGTACCGTGAATAGTAATCAGGATTATTACTTACTGAAACCTGGGAACTGAACAAAAATCAGTTTATGTTATAGGTATAATTTTTAATTCAATTTGCTACAAAATAGCCGAAGCACTCAGACCTGTCTTTTATTTAAGTAACAAGGGAAAGAGAAAGGCCTCTTTCAAAGGTAACAGTTATTCAAGGGATAAAGAATATAATGAAAACACATACTGGAAGTGTTCTAAAGGTTCTGTTACTAATAAAAGAAATATATTGTACAATGAAGTTGTTTTATTGTCTAAGCTTGCTTTCGACAAATTTTAGACAAAAATAGATTTTATGATGAATTTTCGATCATTATCATATTCGACGATTTTTTCATTTGACCATATATCCATTTGACGAAATGTTGTGTAAACTTATTTTTATATCACATTATTTCATTTCATTCCTAAGAAAAGTTTGTTCAGTTTCAACTGGTAACATAGTATAGAAAACATCAGTATTTTACACAACTTATTATAAACAAATGTTATAAATATGATAAATAAGGCATACAGGGAAAATAATGACCAAAAAAAAACATTTCAACTGATAATGATTTACAACATGTAAGAAGTAAACTCTCTCAATATCTTATATATAATTTTAACTTTAAACAAACTGACTCTCTCTCTCTCTCCTTGTCTCTTCACATAAAATATCTCATAAACTTTAACCCTCTCCCAATATATCTTGATATTAAATAATTCACAAACAATAAATCTATTTCAATACACCTTAATAGAAAAAGCATACAAACTATGACTCTCTCTTTTTCTCTCTCTCTCTCAAATACATCTTAACTTCAAATATCTTATAGTACAAACTCTATTGTTCTAATTATACTTTTTCAAAGATCAACTTCATTTGAATAAAATAATATCACATCTACATGGCCTTGACACTGGATAGGTAAAAAAGTTGTCTTGATATGATGACCTACAAAATCCTGACACAGTATTAAATCATCTGAGATAGAAAAAATCCTGACACAGTATTAAATCATTTGAGATAGGAAAAATTCTGACAGTTTTAATTGTTTTCAGACAGATAAAACAGTAGAATAAAGTTACAGTGTTTTACATTCCAGTCAATGAGTATTTTGCTTATATTATGATGGACAGTTAAGGAAATGTGGAGGAAACTGGTATACACAGAGTAAAACCAAAGATCTTCAGCAAGCAAACTGACTAGGATCTGTTCAAATGGGACTTAATATGGATTACTTAGGTGTTGATTCACTCTGATCTGTAAGTTCCATAGTTCTTAGGTCTTTTCATGTGGCTTACCTGAGTTTCAGCTACCATAAATACTGGTGTGATGAAATTGTCTCAAAAATGTTAAGACTTGCATACCCAGTTGTATTCGACTTGCATATCTTTTTTTTTTGACATGTTGTAACACATAAGCCTAATCACAGCCAATAAAGGAAACATAATAAATTTTTTGTGTTTGTTTTTATGAAAAAAAAAATTTACAAATCAAAAACTGAAAATCTTATCACAGCCACTACAGAAAATGTTTATTATCTCCAGACTTATTATTTAAAAAATATTATATATATCAAAACATGGAAGCCTTATCACAGCCTGAAAGTAAACCTAATTTTGTTTTTGCTGTGAAAAAAGATCTGGAAAACTCTAAATTCTTGATTATTATCCATCAAACTTGTAAAATAAAATATACTAGAAATCACATCAACAAGTGGTAATGAATGAACCTGTGAAACATTTTCTCAACCAAAATGATACATTAGAACAATGTATATTATATTAACACTCTATATGTTGTGTTAATTTAATTTTTTACATTTAAAAAACTTGATCAGACATGGTTCAAAATACAAATTACCAGTAGGATTACCTACAAGTAAAAATTATTTTATGCTATTAACTTACACAGTCTAGAAAAATCAAGTGTATTATCAATGACAGCAGATAACAATATATGTATTTTAAATCTGATATGATTGTTGATTTTCATGTTACAATTAATTTGGGATTGATTTGGAAATACTGTCAAACTTTTTAAGAGTAAATAGACACAGTAAACATTTCTACAGAAGATAAACATTTTGTAAAAATAAATATTTCAATAATCTTCAGTAGACATATGATATCAATGATCAACACCTGAAATTTCTTATCCATGGTAGAAAACATACTTCATCATATCCCTTTACTGTATGTAAAAAATAAACATTTTATAAGTCTTTAGTACATGTGTATCTTCTATGATCACAATATGCCATGTTTCTCTTTGTATTTTTGTCTTGCTGTCTCCAACATTTGTTGTTTTCTCTCCATTAATGACATTTGTCTGTTCTTAGAAGAGCCTTCAAAAGTATCTGCTGCAAATTTGTGATGTGCAGGCTAGAACATAATGAAAAAAATTTTATGAGGAGATTATTTCATTCAACAAGCATTCTGAGAGTATTGCAAAACAATACATGGTCCCCTACTGGTTGCATATTTCACTAATCCCAAAGTTTTAGGTAAAATGTACCTTATTATATAGTACAAAGATTTATAGTTATAAATTATACATGTTGTTCAAGATGTAAAGCAAAACTTGATCATAGTAAAATCATAAACCAGCAATGGAGTTCTCAAAAATTTTAAGTTTAATCATGAATAGGTTAATTCTCCCAAAACCTTCTTATTTTTGACAGTGTGTGGAAAGAGAATAATTACTAGGTCAATTGTAATGCAACTTAGTTTTTGTTTTATAATATATCATTACACATACATCACAGGAGGCACTAGTCTAACAGTTATTGATTTGCAGTGTAATAGTGACCTGCATACCAAAAAACAATTCATTAACTGAAAGCGTGTAGAAAAAAAGAGCGGAAAACTGAAATTTCAGTGAATTTTCAAAGTTCAAAGGGCCATAACTCCTGTAAAAATTAGCAGATGGAAACAAAACATAAACTTGATCTGTAACTCATCATGGTAGAGTCACATACCAAACATTAGTTTCCATTTCTGCAAGCGTGTAGAAAAAAAGTGCGGAAAACTAAAATTTCATGTGAATTTTCAAAATCAAAGGGCCATAACTCCGGCAAAAATTAGCAGATGGAAACAAACTTTAACTTGATCTGTAACTCATCATGGTAGACTCATATACCAAAAATCAGTTCATTATCTTAAAGCATTTAGAAAAAAAGAGTGGAAAACTGAAATTTCAGTGAATTTTCAAAGTTCAAAGGGCCATAACTCCTGCAAAAATTTGCGGACCAGAATGAAAAGCTTACTTCATCTGCAACTCATCATGGTAGACTCGCATAATAAAAATCAGTTCATTATCTAAAGATTTTAGAAAGTAAGTGTGGAAAACTGAGGCCTGACAGACAGACGGACGGAGGGACAGACGGAGAGAGCGCAAACCTAAAGCCCCTTCGGCTTTCGCCGGTAGGGGACTAATTAGCAGCTCTTACTAATTTTTTGTTGTTGTTACAATGTTTTATGTCACAATAGCAATTTTTCAGCTATTCAAGATGAGAGCACAGTTATTATCTTTATGGATTATTCTAAGAATAAGTTCATTTATGCGTGTGATGTGCTTGTGTGTTTTATAGCCTACATTAGCATAGTATGCACTCAGGAGGACTTTTTGGTAAGGTGCTAGCT
Source organism: Tegillarca granosa (assembly GCA_029721355.1). Taxonomy (NCBI): domain Eukaryota; kingdom Metazoa; phylum Mollusca; class Bivalvia; order Arcoida; family Arcidae; genus Tegillarca; species Tegillarca granosa. The sequence continues at coordinate 31,802,739 of CM056605.1, forward strand.
CAACAACAAATCTGGGCTTATATGTTCTAAAAGTCATAGTCTATAAGTACAGTGAAACCTCCCTGAACCGGACACTCTCTAAACCAGATAACTCTTTATTCCCGACAAAAAAATTGGTCCTGAATTTATGCTTCTTTATTTCAACTAACAAAAACCTCTTTAAACTGGACATTCTCTATTCTGGACACCGGACAAACATTTCAGTCCCAAGTTGCTTTTGTCCTTAAAATGAACCTCTCTAAACTGGTAAACTGGACAACATTTAATTTTTGTTTAATTACTAGATTTTCCTTAAATAGGTTAGTTTTAAACAGATTTATAAAAATATATGTACATATAATCATATTCATAAAACTTTTTTTAAGTAAGGAAGCACTTGATTGAGTGGCTAAGGCTATAGACTAGGAGGTAAAGGTTTGAACCCTGTTTGGCTGTCTGGTATGTTCTTGACAAAACATTTAGTTTTGCATTGCTCTACCAAGTTAAAAAGGAACCGGAAGAAATGTCGGGATAAAATTTACAATAGGCTAGCATTATGTCAAAGGAATTGGTTGAATGAAAGTTGTTTTACAACACATCAGCAATTGTTCAGCTATTTGTGTAAGACAGTATTTCTTAAGAATCTTAAGGATTGATCTGAACACAAGTCTATTATATTGGTATTGAGCTAACCTGAAAAGGCCTAAATTCTTTTACCACAAGTGGAGGACCAAAGTTGAAACCACAGCAATAAGAAACCTTGGGTAAAAGGCAAACAATTTAACAATTTTTCTACTGCCGGCCCTTGGCCTAGGGAGAGTCTTGTTACTATCAGCCACTTCATACAACTGAAACCAACAAGGAGTCTGATAAGTTGAACTTACTGAAGTTTTAGTTTTTAATACTGGTATCCGAGAACATGCTTTATGAGGTGGCTCAGGTGATTCTGTAATCTTTACTTTTCCTTCAAGTATATTAGCTATGGTTACATCAACATCTCGAGTCTCCTCTGAAACAGATCAATACAAAAGTATCAGACTGGCTCTATATACAGACCAACAAGATTTCCTGAAGTCTCATTTAAAATCTTTGCATTGAATTACATCAAATGATCAATTTGTTAAATGATATAATTTGTCAAACTGTCTAATCATGATTAGAACTATTGTACTTGTACTAAAAGTGGAGCATTACACTTACAGACCCTAAAAATGGCTCTGGTCAAACTTCAAAGACCATCTGGAACATTAAAACTTCAATGGTTTCAAGTAAAATTCAAAACAATTACTTGTAAATATTGCCAATTTTCAAAGGAAAAAAAATCACTAACTTTGGACCATTGTATCTGGTTATGGACCAATAATTTAAAAACCTACTAGTCCTTGTGCAAAATCAGTGGGACAAACATAATTTTTCAGCAAAAGTCTGGCCTTAAAGTATGTCACAGCTGGCCTACTTTTTTAACTGGTTTTATCACTGTGTATTGAAATAAAGGACCTTGGTTTTTTAGTTTCATCCAAAATACATCTTAGTGATGAGCCAATTTTAGCTCTAATGTGGACTAGATTTTAGGGATGTCAAATCGGAAGAAAATCACTAACCGGTTACTCGGACGTCTTACCGATCGAGTACTCTAGTACTCGTTCAAGTTTCACTCTTCGCTCTGGATGATTTGTGTAGCAATGAAATTAAGATTTATAATTTATGAAACGAATTAAATCTTTAATTGTTAAGTTGCCAATAAATGTATAGTACCATGACAATAAACAAATATATAATCCAGTAAAAATAAATATCGCTACTCAGTATTTGTTACAGTCGGTAAGAAAAACTCTTAAACTAAGTAAACACCCGGTATCAAAGTTCAACTGTCTATATGTCAGACTATTATCAAGCTAATAGTTCTTATTCAAAACAATTATTTTATCAACGGTAGATGGAGAAAGTCTGTTCCTTAGTTTGGTAACGACTAACCCGGCTGCGGAAAATATTCTTTCTGATGAAACAGATGCCCCTGGTACCAAAAGGTATTTCTTAGCCAGTAAAGCTATCCGTGGAAAATGATGCTCGTTATCTCTCCACCACATAAAGGGATCAGTAACGGGATTGGCTTGTTCGCGCAAAAATAATTTAAAGTACTTCCAAACTTTTGATTGTGCTGACGGCATCATTGAATGTCATACCAAATGAAATATTTTGATATATTTCACAGGTGAGTGGTATTTAAACAGAATGTAAACAGATCTATAGCTTATTTGAAACACCTGACTGGTCACAGCTGACCATGTATTCACAAGTATTTGGCACTTACGGAAGCCATTTAATGGTCATATCGCGGAAATATGGCGAGTACTAAATTAGTAAATTTGTAACCGGTTAGCGATTTTCTGATCGAGTACTCAGGTCTCGTTGACATCCCTACTAGATTTTAAAAAAAGAGTCACAAAAAAGTTTGAAACCAACAACCCACATCTTATACATGTATACATGGTCCATGGTCATAGTTATCATCATTATCAACATTAATAGGTGAAATCAGTTAAAATGGCAAAATTTGAAATTTGCAAGCTTTTTTAATTAAAAACTATCAAAAATTTGATCATAAATATATAAAAATTTAGTTACAATGTATGTAATAGTTTTTCATTTGAAGAGAATTCAATAAATCACAATCACAGGTCATTTGGAAGGGTTTTAATCAAAGAACGTGTGTGTGTGTGTGTGTGTGTGTGTGTGTGTGTGTGTGTGTGTGCATGCTTACTTACCTAACTGTTTTTTTATAATACGTATAGGTATATGTGGAAGGACATCTCTGACTTGACCAGCCATTTGTTCTATCTCTGGATCAACAGGACTACGGGAACCTAAGTCAGAGCCTACTTGTGTTTCTGGAAGATGTATTGTTCTAGCTCTACCATCTACAAATTAAATGTCAATAAAAATAAATTCAACCCATAATAAGTTTCAAAACATTCAGTAAATAAAATGTTCTGTCACTTTTCCACCTCATAAACAGTGATTTTTTCTTTATTTTGAAGTCTCTTTTTATAATGTTTTCTATGATTTTTGTAAAGCCTCATTATAATATCTCAATGAGATAAAAATCAAAGGGTTACAACAAAGTAAGACATTACTATAGTTCTCAGGGCCTTTCTTCAGTATGTAAGTATACTTTTGCTTTGGCAAACATACCATTCAACAGTGACTGATGGTGCAAGCACACACATACGTGTACAAACACTGTCACTAACATATGACTGTTTGTCTAAGGATGGTGTACCAAACAAGTTAAAAAGAGATGTTTTGATAAATTCTGGAACAAACAGGCATTTAGTGCAAGTGTATTATAACATTCCAGTCTGTTTATTAAAGAATATACATGTAGTTAATTAAAACTTGTATAGAGATGCATACTATAATTTGTAAAGTATTTGTACTCCAGTCAGTAGTATTTTCTGTATCTATGGTAGATAACTAATGATGCATCTAGATGATTATGATAACCTGAACACAATTTTATAGTACATTTCCATTCAATAGACACATATAATACTTGGGCAATCCAATTGAAATTCTAAAAAGGGAAAGCACAGTTGTTAAAGCCCATAAATCTGCAAATTATAGGATGAGACAGAAAATGTAAGAGAAACTTGACTTAAAGGCTTATGGCAACTACTTGGCAACAGCATGTACATTGTTGGTCCTTTTCTGACTGTATTGAATAAAAGAATCTTTCAAACTTTTCTCTTTATTTGTACTCTGTAATTTTAACTTTCATATGTGACTCCTTTCACATTAAACCCATGTATTCAAATTTGCTGACTCCCAACATTTTGTAGAGATTTTTGTGCTTTCTTGAGCACTAGATAATCAGATAAATTTGGTTAGATGAGATTTTTTATCAGCTCATAAATCTATCTATTACCTCCCTTTATCTATTTTATATGTAATTTAAATGAGCTATTTTTAACCACCACCTTTCCTCCCCCCCCCCCCCCCCCCTCCAACCATTATAAACCACTGTGTACTGCCACCAAATTCAGTTTTTATCCATGTGACTTAAAAATCCTGTAGGTGAAAAAGAAGAAAATTCATGCTGTTGAAGAGTGTGAGAACACAATGTGTGATAATAAAAATTAAACTACCAACAGAAAGTGTGAAAATGAAATCCATGTCTGATAGTGAGAAAACAATGTACAAGTTGGCAAGGTTCTATTTACTTACTCTGAACTCGAGTTTGAGATTTTTCTATGGCTAATTTTTTCAAATATTCTGACTTGTCAGAATGTGTAAACTCTGTCACTGGTATATTTAAAGATTGTGATATTTTTGTTTGGACACGTTTTGCAAATTCTTCAGCAGTTTCTCCTTCCTGTTTATGTTCAACAGGTAAATATCTACAAAAACAGAATATATTTCTTGTTAGTGTATTTAACAATGACAAAATCAATAGTGTGTGTGTGTGTATGTGTATTTGCCTACATAACAGAAGAAAGATATAAAATAGCATGGCAAGGATCACAGAAAACCCCTAGGGGCAATATGTACCCACTTCCATGTACAAAAGACAAGAGGCCCATGGGCCTTAACGCTCACCTGAGAATATCTCCAAAATTGTTTACAAAGTGCAACAGACAATATATAAAGTACAGAAAATTTAAAGAAATCAAGAACTCCCAAAAAAATTAATCAGAAATATTCAGTCACATTTCATTAATAAGCAGCTAATATGCATAAAGTGACTGTAGTCTTCTTTTGCAGCTGTCACCTTGACCTTTCAACATATGACCTTGAATCATATATCAAAATGATTGCCACGTCAATATCTACAATATTCCAATATGCATGCCTATACAAAAAGTTAATAGTTTACAAGATAATTAGCAATTTAAGTCTTCTTTTGCAGTTGTGACCTTGATCTTTTGACATATGACCTTGAACTATATATTAAAATCATCGTCATGTCAATACCTACAATATTCTAAAATACATGCCCATACAAAAAGTTAATAGTTTTCAAGATAGTTAGCAATTTAAGTCTTCTTTTGCAGTTGTGAACTTGACCTTTCAACATATGACCTTTAACCATATATCAAAATGATCATCATGTCAATACCTACAATATTCTAATATACACGCCTATACAAAAAGTTAATAGTTTTCAAGATAATTAGCAATTTAAGTCTTCTTTTGCAGTTGTGAACTTGACCTTTCAACATATGACCTTTAACCATATATCAAAATGATCATCATGTCAATACCTACAATATTCTAATATACACGCCTATACAAAAAGTTAATAGTTTTCAAGATAATTAGCAATTTAAGTCTTCTTTTGCAGCTGTGACCTTGACCTTTCAACAAATGAACTTGAACTATATATCAAAATGATTGTTGTCGCAAAACCTACAATATTCTAATATACATGCCTATACAAAAAGTTAATAGTTTTCAAGATAATTAGCAATTTGAGTCTTCTTTTGCAGCTGTGACCTTGACCTTTAAACATATGACCTTAAAATATATATCAAAATGATCGTCATGTCAATACCTACAATATTCTAATATACATGCCTATACAAAAAGTTTATAGTTTTCAAGATAATTAGCAATTTAACTTTTCTTTTGCAACTGTGACCTTGACCTTTCAACATATGACCTTGAACCATATATCAAAATGATCGTCATGTCAATACCTACAATATTCTAATATACATGCCTATACAAAAAGTTAATAGTTTTCAAGATAATTAGCAATTTAACTTTTCTTTTGCAGCTGTGACCTTGATCTTTCAACATATGACCTTGAACCATATATCAAAATGATCGTCATGTCAATACCTACAATATTCTAATATACATGCCTATACAAAAAGTTAATAGTTTTCAAGATAATTAGCAATTTGAGTCTTCTTTTGCAGCTGTGACCTTGACCTTTAAACATATGACCTTAAAATATATATCAAAATGATCGTCATGTCAATACCTACAATATTCTAATATACATGCCTATACAAAAAGTTAATAGTTTTCAAGATAATTAGCAATTTAACTTTTCTTTTGCAACTGTGACCTTGACCTTTCAACATATGACCTTGAACCATATATCAAAATGATCGTCATGTCAATACCTACAATATTCTAATATACATGCCTATACAAAAAGTTAATAGTTTTCAAGATAATTAGCAATTTAACTTTTCTTTTGCAGCTGTGACCTTGATCTTTCAACATATGACCTTGAACCATATATCAAAATGATCGTCATGTCAATACCTACAATATTCTAATATACATGCCTATACAAAAAGTTAATAGTTTTCAAGATAATTAGCAATTTAACTTTTCTTTTGCAGCTGTGACCTTTACCTTTCAACATATGACCTTGAACCATATATCAAAATGATCGTTGTCCAAATATCTACAATATTCTAATATACATGCCTATACAAAAAGTTAATAGTTTTCAAGATAATTAGCAATTTAAGTCTTCTTTTGCAGCTGTGACCTTGACCTTTCAACAAATGAACTTGAACTATATATCAAAATGATCGTTGTCCAAATATCTACAATATTCTAATATACATGCCTATACAAAAAGTTAATAGTTTTCAAGATAATTAGCAATTTAAGTCTTCTTTTGCAGCTGTGACCTTGACCTTTCAACAAATGAACTTGAACTATATATCAAAATGATCGTTGTCCAAATATCTACAATATTCTAATATACATGCCTATACAAAAAGTTAATAGTTTTCAAGATAATTAGCAATTTAAGTCTTCTTTTGCAGCTGTGACCTTGACCTTTCAACAAATGAACTTGAACTATATATCAAAATGATTGTTGTCGCAATACCTACAATATTCTAATATACATGCCTATACAAAAAGTTTATAGTTTTCAAGATAATTAGCAATTTAACTTTTCTTTTGCAACTGTGACCTTGACCTTTCAACATATGACCTTGAACCATATATCAAAATGAGTGTCATGTCAATACCTACAATATTCTAATATACATGCCTATACAAAAAGTTAATAGTTTTCAAGATAATTAGCAATTTAACTTTTCTTTTGCAGCTGTGACCTTGATCTTTCAACATATGACCTTGAACCATATATCAAAATGATCGTCATGTCAATACCTACAATATTCTAATATACATGCCTATACAAAAAGTTAATAGTTTTCAAGATAATTAGCAATTTAACTTTTCTTTTGCAACTGTGACCTTGACCTTTCAACATATGACCTTGAACCATATATCAAAATGATCGTTGTCCAAATATCTACAATATTCTAATATACATGCCTATACAAAAAGTTAATAGTTTTCAAGATAATTAGCAATTTAAGTCTATTTTTGCAGCTGTGACCTTGACCTTTGAACATATGATTTGAACCATATATCAAAATGATTGTTGTCTCAATACCTACAATATTCTAATATAAATGCCTATACAAAAAGTTAATAGTTTTCAAGATATAGTGACAAATAAATAATTTTTAGCAATTTTCCCACTAAGTTCCTTGTCATTTCCCCATTTTGAGCCCCATCGCTTTCATTTGTGCAAATCTAAAACTAGATGACCTAAGAATGTTATAAGTGAAATAACTAAGGTATATCACTTGTACATTCAGAGGAGAAGATTTTTAAAATTTTTCACTATTTCCCCCCTTATGGGGCCCCAAGGGGACATAACTCCTTCATATGTGCAAATCTGAAAGGCCTTCACCCAGACATCATCATCACCAAGTTTCATTCACCCAGACATCATCATCACCAAGTTTCATCAAATTTGGGTTGGTAGTTTTAGAGGAGTTGATTAAAATGTAAAATGTTAACGCACAACGGACGACGGACGACGCACGACAGACGACGGACGGTGAACCATCGCAATAGCTCATCTGAGCTTTCAGCTCAGGTGAGCTAAAAAAAGTCATCAGCTGACTCTTAACCAACTTTAACCATAACTTATTGTATGTGCAGATTCAATATCAGTACCTTTTTGTTGCATAAAATGACATATAATGCATTGATGGAGCCCAAAAAAAGACATGGCTCTAATTATTAAAGGCATGGGTCAAGGAAGAAAATAAATAAATGAATAATTTATACTTGTCTGATTGAAAATCTATAAATATTTTTTTATTCTCTGACATAAGGTAAATAAACAACAGAAACATAGTGCAGAGCAGGTGTAACTCTACCTGGATTCATCAGTCCACAAAGTTTTCTTACACCAACATAACTAAAAGCCTTACAAATTAAAATATACACGTACCCTACATACTGATAGAACATACCTTAACTTGAAAAATGTATATGGAACAAACAAGCACCAAACAAAATCAGTGAACCATGAACTGTATAAAATAGACTGAAAATAAACCAAAAGTAAACATGTAAATTGTTAGACAAAATCAGTGAACCATGAACGGTATAAAATAGACTGAAAATAAACCAAAAGAAACATGTAAATTGTTAGACAAAATCAGTGAACCATGAACGGTATATTATAGACTGAAAATAAACCAAATGTAAACATGTAAATGTAATCAGTGAACCATGAACGGTATAAAATAGACTAAAAATAAACCAAATGTAAACATGTAAATTATTAGACAAAATCAGTGAACCATGAACTGTATGAAATAAACTGAAAATAAACCAAAAGTAAACATGTAAATTGTTAGACAAAATCAGCAAACCATGGACTGTATAAAATAGACTGAAAATAAACCAAATGTAAACTTGAAATGTAATCAGTGAACCATGAACGGTATAAAATAGACTAAAAATAAACCAAAAGTAAACATGTAAATTATTAGACAAAATCAGTGAACCATGAACTGTATAAAATAGACTGAAAACAAACCAAAAGTTAACATGTAAATTGTTAGTCAAAATCAGTGAACCATGAACTGTATAAAATAGACTGAAAACAAACCAAAAGTAAACATGTAAATTATTAGACAAAATCAACAGAATGGAGAGTATAAAATAGACTGAAAATAAACCAAAAGTAAACATGTAAATTGTTAGACAAAATCAGTGAACCATGGACTGTATAAAATAGACTGAAAAAAACACCAAAAGTAAACATGTAAATGATAAGACAAAATCAGTGAACCATACACTGTATAAAATAGACTGAAAATAAACCAAAAGTAAACATGTAAATGTAATCAGTGAACCATGAATGGTATAAAATAGACTGAAATTAAACCAAAAGTAAACATGTAAATTTTTAGACAAAATAAGCAAACCATGGAGAGTATAAAATGGATTGAAAATAAACCAAACACAAACATGTAAATGTAATCAGTGAACCATGAACGGTGTAAAATAGACTGAAAATAAACCAAAAGTTAACATGTAAATTGTTAGTCAAAATCAGTGAACCATGAACTGTATAAAATAGACTGAAAACAAACCAAAAGTAAACATGTAAATTATTAGACAAAATCAGCAAACCATGGAGAGTATAAAATAGACTGAAAATAAACCAAAAGTAAACATGTAAATTGTTAGACAAAATCAGTGAACCATGGACTGTATAAAATAGACTGAAAAAAACACCAAAAGTAAACATGTAAATGATAAGACAAAATCAGTGAATCATACACTGTATAAAATAGACTGAAAATAAACCAAAAGTAAACATGTAAATGTAATCAGTGAACCATGAATGGTATAAAATAGACTGAAATTAAACCAAAAGTAAACATGTAAATTTTTAGACAAAATAAGCAAACCATGGAGAGTATAAAATGGATTGAAAATAAACCAAACGCAAACATGTAAATGTAATCAGTGAACCATGAACGGTGTAAAATAGACTGAAAATAAACCAAAAGTAAACATGTTAATTGTTAGACAAAATAAGCAAACCATGGAGAGTATAAAATAGACTGAAAACAAACCAAAAGTTAACATGTAAATTGTTAGACAAAATCAGTGAACCATGAACGGTATATTATAGACTGAAAACAAACCAAAAGTAAACATGTAAATGTAATCAGTGAACCATGAATGGTATAAAATAGACTGAAATTAAACCAAAAGTAAACATGTAAATTGTTAGACAAAATCAGCAAACCATGGAGAGTATAAAATAGATTGAAAATAAACCAAATGTAAACATGTAAATGTAATCAGTGAACCATGAACGGTGTAAAATAGACTGAAAATAAACCAAAAGTAAACATGTAAATTGTTAGACAAAATAAGCAAACCATGGAGAGTATAAAATAGACTAAAAACAAACCAAAAGTAAACATGTAAATTATTAGACAAAATCAGTGAACCATGGACTGTATAAAATAGACTGAAAATAAACCAAAAGTAAACATGTAAATGTAATCAGTGAACCATGAATGGTATAAAATAGACTGAAAATAAACCAAATGTAAACATGTAAATTGTTAGTCAAAATCATTGAACCATGAACTGTATAAAATAGACTGAAAATAAACCAAAAGTAAACATGTAAATTGTTAGTCAAAATCAGTGAACCATGAACTGTATAAAATAGACTGAAAATAAACCAAAAACAAAACATTTTATTTAGACAAGATCACAATGAACCATTAACTGTATAAACCTATACAAAACATGTAAATAAATTTGAAATTCAAATTCTTTCAAATAGGACCAAAATAAAACATAGAATATTAAAATGGTAGGACTATTCTAACTTAAATAATCTGAGTAAAGTAAACTTCCAGGTTTTTTTCATCTAGATGTTTTTTCAAAGTCAAAACTTTACTGGTATAAACATTCACGATTTGTTAACAACATAGAATTCTTCACTGGGGTGAGTTTGTTATCAATGACATTCTCACAGCTAAAAAAGTTAAATAAAAAAGTTTTATAATGCACAGTAAATATTCCTTTACACTCCAGTGTGAGTTTGCATACATCAAAGACTACTCAACTCACAAATACTTAATACAGGCAGATCAAAATTGTACATGCATACTAACAGATTCTATTTTTGTTTCTGGGACATCAACTCAAAAGCATGTTGGCATCTTTATCAAAAAGTTTTTTGCACACTATATCCTTGCATAAAGGGATTTGGTAAAAGCATGGAAATTGTTTTTGATACACTGTATAATTGCATATTAATGTAAATTCTATCATTCAATGAAGTGTTATGTTTTTGAGTTTATACTGAATAAAGCAAACTATACCCACTCACCTCATTTAATAAAAGCTGGTACTAACTTAAAATATGCCAAAGAAATTCAGTTCAATTCGTAAATGGATTTTTTATGCTTTACAGCAATTCAAAGAAATTATGATGTCATTCCAAGTTAACATCTTGTATTTACAACTAAATGACATCATAGGTATTCTTACATGCTTTATACTTGTATGTTACTAGCAGTCTAATCATTGAAATAAATTAATTATAAATGGATATACATACCACTGGAATATTAAAAGGTTTTCTTACTGCTTGTATAGTAATCTAAAAAACAAAATAAACAAATGCTAAAACTCTCAAAAAGAGTGAATAAAAGCTGATTTCTCAAAATTCTTTTACTTACATAAAAAGATCTGGAATGGATGAGGAAACAGAAATACCTGAAGAATACCAAACTTTGCCAAGCAAACTGACAACTTTCTCATAGTAGAGTTTATGTGTGTGGGATTCAAACTCCGGTGGATACAGAACCAATCTGCCAAAATCTACCATCAACTAAGAAAAGAAATCCTCTTCCTTGGAATCAAATATTGTAAATAAATGATGCATTACCACCACTTCTCAAATTTTATCATTATAGAGGTACATCATTTGCAATGGATCAAAAGACCCAAAATGATAAATATGAAAGAAATAGATTTAGGAACATCAAAGTACTTTGGGTAGTAAGTGATGTGACAAGGTTATCGAAGGGTTTTAAAAGCAGGTTTTGCTCTACATCTACAGGTAGTTACATTATATAAAAATATTAATGAAAACTTACTGGCTGTACAGGTAAATCCAGATCAAATGGATATTTACTGCAAAAATACAAATAACACATAAAAATCATTCACAAAGATCCGCTATTACTGGCAACATTGATTTCTTTCATACCATTTTTAACAAAAAGCCATTTAATAGTCCACCAGATTTTATTTGTTGTTGTTTTGAATCCTTAAACTAACACTCCTGAATTACTCCAAAGGAAAAGTAATCTTCATGTGATTAATAGATTGGAGGAGCAAAAACCAGTAGTCGCCTTCAACAACATTGAATGATAAGAGACTTACTAACATGAATTAAACAACTTGACATTATATAATCACATTTAGCCCCGGAACTGCCATGCCCCTTTTTATACTGAGTCCTGGACAAGTGGAATTGGGCAATAAAACAATTAATCATTCAAGCAATTTTTGAAAAAAAAAGTAAAATACATAATTTATTAAAATTGAAAAATTTTGCCAAAATATGGTTATGGGGTCAATTTTAAGCCTCCATTTTAAGAACTTTAACAGCCCTGAGCTTATCAAAAAACTTTAACGAGAAGGTCTAAATTTGTACATAAAAAATAATAAATAAATTTTAAGATTTCTTCAAAGTTCTTCAGATTACAAATTAGTTTTCAATTATAAGTTCTTCTCCACCCTAAATAACAAAATATGTCAACTTACTGGAATTTTAATAATCCAACTTTACCATTTGTCGTTGTTCTCTCAGGATGTAATAATACTGGTATATCCGATTCTAAAATCATATATATATATATATATATATATATATATATATATAACAAATTTAATGTAAGAATACAATCATTTTGACAGTTATCTATAAGTGACCCATCATATAATATAGCTAGGTGTTAAAGCTGCATTAAGTTTTCCAAAGAAAAATTAAAACAGTGCTAATCTAATTAATGATGTTCCTAATGAACAATGTTACATTTGGTTCAACGATAAAAGCTGGAATAAATACAGAAATTACAGTATTAACCCAGCGAGATGCAGCATTTGGGATCTAATATTAGAACATGGTTACGTCATCAAAACCCGGGTCATTTAAACACAACTTTCAAAACGGTGAAATACGATAAATTAAACAAAGAACTTCGTTGAATTTGTCATTTGTTACTTAGTAAGGGATAAATAACACCATTTCAAATACATCTGGATTTTAATGAAGGACAATTAATGCAATCTGTCATGTTTCACCTTCGATTCTAGAGTTTTTCTGTACATCGGTGCACATGCTCCAAGCTCATAATTACCATCGTAAAACACTGACCAACCGGTCAGAAGATTCCATTTATTTATAGCTAAAAGAAATGAAATTTTAGAAAATGAATGTCACGGATCGTGGTTAGAAGATATCTATTTTAAAAAAATATATATTTTTAGAAAATCAAAAAAAAAATCAGAAAATTAAAAACTTAAGTGTACCTAAACAATCATCCTTATAATTGGTAAGCACACTTTATCAGTTGGAGAATTGATGTATTATATATAAGCTATCATTTTAAAAAACTAGTATTTAAAAGAAATCTATCTCTAACAGAGTAAGTTTTATGCTTAAAACACGGTGGAAGAAACCAGAGCACCTACAGAAAACTTGTGACATTTGGCAATTAAATTGACTGGTATCTGTGATATTAGATTAGAAATAAAATCAGAAAATCCAGCATCAAGAATCCAAATGTTTTTGTGTCTTGTTTTTTAGTTTTTATTTTTTGTTTCATGTATTAGGTTGGTACATTCTCTGTTTCATTCTCAAATCCTGTTGTGTTATTTTAATAAATTATGGTCCTCCCTGAGCCCAAAAGCTCATCAAGTCAGTGCTATTGCCAGTTTCAGTAGCATATGTCTTGAGGATAATATACTACATGGCCTGGGCAGGGATCAAACCCACCACCTTTGAATCATTCTTATCTACCTGTTTATATGACTGATTTTTCTATACATACACTTACCCTGACAAAACTTCTTTATATTATTCTGTAGCACGTCAACTCCTTCTGTTGACTTAAAATCCTGATATCCAAATATGGAACATAAAAAGTGAGGAAGACCAATATCGTTAGGCTAAAAAATGAACAACAATAATATCAAAGATACAAAAAATGAAGGAGAAAGAAATCTGTCACACAACAACTATATATATATATACTAGTATATAATTTTTATTATTATTTCAAAGAAATTGCTAATTTTCTGTTGTTTCTACAGTGCACTGACCATGATGTCTCCACAAGTACTAAAAACAAACTCAAATGATGTAACCGTCAATGGATCAGCTAGAATTTTTAAAACTTTATTAAAATTAAATAAACAATTTTTTTTTAATTTTTAATTTAATTTTTTTATTATTTCAAAGAAATTGCTAATTTTCTGTTGTTTCTACAATGCACTGACTATGATGTCTCCACAAGTACCAACTACAAACAACTTCACCCGATGTATCTGTCGATTGATTTTGCCCATGGGGCATTTTTGCTTAATTGTGTAGTGGTCTGGGTAGCTCAGTGGTAGAGCACTCGCCTATAGTGTGGGAGGTCCTGGGTTCGATCCCCGGTCCGACCCTGCATTTTTCTCCCTCCAGTTACAGTTTGGTGGCCAATGTGCCTCTGAAGTGATGGACTGACATATATTCGGCTGTATAAAGTCCATCCGAGGGAATTTGGGGTGGGATTTCCCATAGGATCATGGGAAACTCAAGAATAACAGGGGAGAAATGTAGCGGTCTGGGTAGCTCAGTGTAAGAGCAATTGCCTATAGTGCGGGAGGTCCTAGGTTCGATCCCCGGTCCGACCTTGCATTTTCTCCCTCCTGTTACAATTGCATAAAAAATTCTGACATATAGACTATGCAATTAAGCAGAATCTACTGTATTAGAATGAAATCAGGTATGCAAAAAAAAAAAAAAAAATATAATAAAAATAATAATTAAAAAAACAGACAAATAAATACATGTAAATAAAAATGAAATACTTTACAATCTAAAACCTACTAAGGGAATACTCGTTTTTGTGTAGCATAAAGAAAAGCCCAAGTTTTATTTAAAACTTTTGGTGACAATTTACATAAGGTCAGGTACATATTGGTAAATCAGATTTAGTTAGTTGTTGGTTGTAATTTTGTTTAATGTCACTTCAGCAATTTGTTAGCTATTCATAATTGGAGCAAGATTATAAATGTGTATGGATTAATCTAAGAAACAAGTTCTTGTACGAGTGAGATGTTCTAATTGTGTATTATGGCCTGCCATGTACTAGCACAAACTCAGGGCGACTTTTTGAGAAGGTGCTAGCTCATCAAGTCAGCATACTGCAGAAAAGCATACAACTTCCCCAGTCACAATATCGATCTTCCTAATGCTGCATGCCAGGTGAGGATGCAATATCTTAAATTTTGAGGATTTATGTATGACATGGCCAGTGTTTAAACCCAAAACATCTTGCTCTCAATGTGGCTGCTCTGCCACTGAGCCACCAAGGCAGTAATTTTTGAGAAATTTTCTTTTAAATCAACAAATTTTATATGTCACATGTATATTTATTCAAGTAATTGATATTTGACATGACCAGTCAGGCAATTTCAACCATGGTAATTTTTACAAGACTAAGCCAGACATTTTTATTAAGTTAATCAAACATCACATTTGTCAACTTCTGAATTAGAGACTAACCCCTATGTTACTGTGAACCAAATTTATAGCCATGTGATCCAGTGTAGAGATGTGATTGGACAATTACCACAATGTTACTGTGAACCAAATCTATAGCCATGTGATCCAGTGTAGAGATGTGATTGGACACTTACCACTTTGTTACTGTGAATCAAATCTATAGCCATGTGATCCAGTGTAACACTTACCAATTTGTTACTGTGAATCAAATCTATAGCCATGTGATCCAGTGTAACACTTACCACTTTGTTACTGTGAACCAAATCTATAGCCATGTGATCCAGTGTAACACTTACCACTTTGTTACTGTGAACCAAATTTATAGCCATGTGATCCAGTGTAACACTTACAACTTTGTAACTGTGAATCAAATCTATAGTTATGTGATCCAGTGTAACACTTACAACTTTGTTACTGTGAATCAAATCTATAGCCATGTGTTCCAGTGTAACACTTACCACTCTGTTACTGTAAACCAAATCTATAGCCATGTGTTCCAGTGTAACACTTACCACTTTGTTACTGTGAACCAAATCTATAGCCATGTGATCCAGTGTAACACTTACCACTTTGTTACTGTGAACCAAATCTATAGCCATGTGATCCAGTGTAACACTTACCACTTTGTTACTGTGAATCAAATCTATAGCCATGTGATCCAGTGTAACACTTACCACTATGTTACTGTGAACCAAATCTATAGCCATGTGATCCAGTGTAACACTTACCACTTTGTTACTGTGAACCAAATCTATAGCCATGTGATCCAGTGTAACACTTGCAACTTTGTAACTGTGAATCAAATCTTTAGCCATGTGATCCAGTGTAACACTTACCACTTTGTTACTGTGAATCAAATCAATAGCCATGTGATCCAGTGTAACACTTACCACTCTGTTACTGGGAACCAAATCTATAGCCATGTAATCCAGTGTAACACTTACCACTTTGTTACTGTGAACCAAATCTATAGCCATGTGATCCAGTGTAACACTTACAACTTTGTAACTGTGAATCAAATCTATAGTTATGTGATCCAGTGTAACACTTACCACTTTGTTACTGTGAATCAAATCTATAGCCATGTGATCCAGTGTAACACTTACCACTCTGTTACTGTAAACCAAATCTATAGCCATGTGATCCAGTGTAACACTTACCACTTTGTTACTGTGAACCAAATCTATAGCCATGTGATCCATTGTAGAGATGTGATTGGATAATTACCACTATGTTACTGTGAACTAAATCTATAGTCATGTGATCCAATGTACAGGTGTGATTGGACAATTACCACTATGTTACTGTGAACCAAATCTATAGCCATGTGATCCAGTGTAGAGATGTGATTGGACACTTACCACTTTGTTACTGTGAATCAAATCTATAACCATGTGATCCATTGTAACACTTACCACTTTGTTACTGTGAATCAAATCTATTGCCATGTGATCCAGTGTAACACTTACCACTTTGTTACTGTGAATCAAATCTATAGCCATGTGATCCAGTGTAACACTTACCACTATGTTACTGTGAATCAAATCTATAGCCATGTGATCCAATGTAGAGATGTGATTGGACACTTACCACTTTGTTACTGTGAATCAAATCTATAGCCATGTGATCCAGTGTAGAGATGTGATTGGACACTTACCACTATGTTACTGTGAATCAAATCTATAGCCATGTGATCCAATGTAGAGATGTGATTGGACACTTACCACTATGTTACTGTGAATCAAATCTATAGCCATGTGATCCAATGTAGAGATGTGATTGGACACCAGTACTTTTGCTTTCATATTTTGATGCTCATTATCCTCTACAATCACTGATATTCCAATAACGCTATATATGGTCTTTAATACAAAACTATAACATAAAATAAAATAATTCATTGTAGAAGTCTTAAAAACTTACTAGTTGATAGCAAGATTTCACCAGCATAACACATTTTGTTCCATACAATTGTGGTGAAATATTATTTCCATCATTTATTGAAAAGCATAAGTTATGGTTTTTCATAAGACTTTATTATAAGGGCTCAGATAAAATGTTTCAAACTGCCTGGCACTGTGCCATGTAAATAGGTGTAGTACTGCCTGGCACTGTACCACGTAAACAGGTGTAGTACTGCCTGGCACTTTGCCATGTAAACAGGTGTAGTACTGCCTGGCACTGTGCCATGTAAACAGGTGTAGTATACTCAACACAAGTAGCTATAACTTAACACTAGAAAATCATGTAATCTTATATTTTTTAGCATTACATTTTGAAAAATTTATTAGAATAAATAATAATGTCTAACACATACTAGTATTCTACTTGGCACTGGACCAAGTAGTGTGAATAAAATTCCATTTGTCACTTAGCTATTTCAACTCAGAAAAGACAAGGGGAAAATACGTTGTCCAAGGTATGATTGTTCTTGAAATAAGCAACCAAAATCATAACATTCCATATGAACAAAATGTTACAGGGTAGTGGTCATGTTGTTGGTTATTTCTCCAAAAATGACAATATATCTGAGAATTAATAAAGCACAAGTAGGTTTTTTTTATATCATATTCCAAAAATTGTTATTGGACACTGGTACGCTGTGGAATACCTTGCCTATTGAACTCATAAATAAACATACCATAATCAGTTTAAATCAGTTTAAACCATAAATGAACAAAGATGGACATCAATTTATATCAAATTGTTTATAAATCCATTAGGATGGAAGAAAATCTCAAAAAAAGAAAGAAACTCAATATTGCCTAAATTGGTTTCCACAGACAGGTACTTGTAACAGGTAACAAGGTAACATGTACTCTCACAGAATACTTACCTAGTAAATTGTGATCTTGGTAATAGACAGGATATTAATACCACATGAACTGACATAAACAGCCGTACAATGACCAAAGCTAATCCCAATGGGAAATAGATGACTGATAAAATAACAGTCAATCTGTCCTGTAACCTAAAAAACAAATTAGATTATTTTACTGTCTGTGTCGCTGACTTTCTGACTGTACTATAGAATGTTTTCATAGAAAAGTTAAATAAATTTGAATAAATTTTGTTACTTTCCATTTAGTAAAGCCTGGTTGTATTGGGAAATTTCTGTGAATATCCTAAACTAACACAGAAAAAATGTTGCTGTTATGGGGATTTCACATCTTGTAAAATATGGCAAAGTAAATACCTTTTTGCATATATGACAAAATATGCCACCAAAGGCATCATATTTTGAAGCAAACAATTTAATGTTCAACATGTTAATTTTTCATACAATAAAATTGTCTTACTGTAGAGATATTTAATTGCAACTGGGGACTTGAACAGTGATTCTCAGTAACAAACAAAGCTCTCCAGTGATTTTGCTATGGTTTTTAAAAACTATCTTCTACCTTTCAGATTGGGAAAATTTGGACCCTTTTTATGTCACATATTATGCTCAGAACTTTCAAATTCATTGCAAAGATCTTATATTGTGACAATATCTAACATTTTTTGTCTGTCAGAACAGTTTTTGACAACTGAATTTAACTTAAAACTATTTGATTGTGTGTCACTGTTGCCTTTTGGGGAATTTTAGTTGTCAAATTGGGAAATTTTAGTCTTATTTCTTAAGGGGAACTACCTTTATTCGGTAGTAATTTTAGGCAAACAAAACCACTGCTCTCTAAAGTTAGTATCACATTTTAATTACAGTAATTCATTTAATTTTTTACAAAAATTTTCCAAAATATGTAGTGGCACCAACATCAACTGCAAAATGATTTTATATAACCTGTAACAAGGAAAGTGTAGCAATTAAAAATATATTAATAAAAGCAGTATAAATACTATGTACAATTTAGTTTTATTCAATTTATTGTACTTGCACATGTTTTTCATCCCAGGATGATCACATATTGGATTTTTTTTTTTGGTTGCTATGTCTGAACAAAAGACTGGAATATGGTGATGGGGTTTTCTAAAAATGAGAATAGAAAACTGTAAACTAAGGATGGTGTAAAAGTAATCTTTCCATCAATGATTGCTTATAAGAAACTATGACCAATAACAGAAATCAGGAGACTTTAAACAGGCCACTATCGATTACCACTTCATCACTAATAATAACTCAGATTGATCATTTCTGAGATAGACTATTTTCCTTTTTTTTATTTGGATAAGTATGAACTTCTTGACATATTATGATATATGCTGCTTCTTCTTACAACTTCCAAAAGACCAAAGGAGGAAACTCAAGATAAAAGTTCTGACATCAATTCAGGACAATTGGTCCCTAGATTTACTGGATAAGCAGATAGTTACTAAATCAACACTTGGTAAAAGTTATTTTAGTAATATTAATCCTGAAATTATGCACTAGTGTACAGGTATAAAATAAAGAAACAAGAGTTTCTTGAATCCATAACTATTCTGGCTAACTATGTTTGTGAAATAATAATAAATTGTTAAGTTCCCAAGAACTTGTATTCCATTTAAACTATAAGTGTAATTTTAGTCTAAATGTTATCTTCATATGCAAAAGGATATGTCTGTGTCTGAAGACAGCCTATTTAGATGTCTTAGTGTTGTACTGTTATTTATCTTAAAATCTTACATAATAAATAACCATTTGATCAATTAACAAGAAAAAATGTCCAGGTGATATCTGTGCTCCAATAACTTATAATAGTATGTCAAATTTCATTTTTTTTAAAAACAAATCGTGACTTTCTAAAAAAAAAAAATAACACAATTACCTCCAACCAGTGAATCATGAAAAGTATGTCAGAACAGGTTACATAAATTAAAAAAAACTGTGTCATTTAATGAGGTATGACATATGATGGGAAACTTAGATTAAGGCCATTTCTTGTTCTACCTTCAAAATGCCTTAAGATTACAAATAAACTTCCTGTTTTTAAAAGACAGTTTTGCACTTTAACCCCCCCCCCCCCCCCTCCAAATATATATCGGTATATATGTATCGTTTCAATACGAGCAACACTAAAAGCTATAACTTCACACTGTTAAAATCAGACCAAAGTACTGTCGTTAGTGGAAAAATATATTTGATTCAGAACAAAGTCTTATTAATGAAATAAACCAATGTACCTCCTTTTATCAAAGAGAGCTTCCAACTTGATGGGGGCTGCCATTTTCGTGAACTATGGGATATACACGTTCAACTTCCGCAATTTCCGGTGTCAACACTAACATGTGGGCTGTGCATTAATTTCAAGATTTTGTAATACATCAATGGTAAAGACAGTTCATTAATCAAAACTTTTACACAATTATTATGATAACATAAGTACTTAGTTGGCGAACAGTTACAATATAATTGCACGTCGTTTGACCGTGTCCTTGGAAGACCTACAGTACTGGACAAGTTTGACAAGTACACAAATTGACCCGATCTGTTGATTGAAGATTGTTGGTTAGATTTAGGTTCACGGTTCTGTACCCTTGTATTGTCGCCTATAATAAAGATGATGATAATAATAATAATATTTATATCTTACAGGTCAGTTAGTCCTAAATCGGGACTTTGCCTAGTAAAATTCAAAATAAAGAGTGAATGATCTAAAATCTTCAAAAATACAGTTTATTAACCTTTTAGAGAAAGCTAAAAAGCCAATTACATATATATAATTTATTTATTTTAATTTTTAATGGTTATTTACTCTATGGGACAGAGTCATAGACCTGAGATTTAAAAGGCTCTTCTAATGACATTTATATGCAGACAGTGTGTCATTACGCGGACAGTGTGTCATTACAGATATATATTTATTTATGAGTTATTTATCTGTAATGGCACACTGTCTGCATATAAATGTAGTTACAAGAGCCTTAAATTTCAAGTCTAGACTGAGTCATTACTCATTATCACATTTTATGCATTTTTTAAAAAAACAAATTTACTTTAAAGATGATCAGATAATGAAATTATAATTGTATGTGGTATGCTAAACCCTAAAACTATAACTTTATATGTTATAAACTGTTCTGTTGAATGTCCTTATTTTTCAGATTTTAATACAGTAATGCTATGACTGTATGTGTTGTTTGCGGAGAGGAAGATTTTGATGTCAGAGATGGTTTATATTTCTGCACTACCTGCCATACACAGTCTCAGGTAACAAAAAATATATAGGACATAACTTTTAATTTTTAAGGTCTCACCTGAATGATCACTCCATTCTTATGATAAGCATGGTACAGTGGTCTTAACAAGCCACAAGCACTTCTACAAATTTATCTTTAGTTGGGTACATCTCAATATACATGAAACACTCTTGTTAGGTTCATCACACTTGCTAATAAAATACAGCATTTGTCAGTCTAGTCAACAAAACTGATAGAGAAAGAAGTGATGCTGAGAGTTGGACTTGCTCTTATGACAGCTACAACTCATAAATTTATTTATTTTATTTTATTTATTTTCTTTAATAAGTATTATTATTTTGTACTTTCAGAGGTTTAAAGTTCCCTAAAATCACCAGTTTAATTTAAATGTTGATTTTTTTCTACAATATTCTAGTTTTTTCCCTTTTCTAGATTTGACCACTTAGTTATATGTCAGCAGAAATAGCTATGACTAGTGTATATATATGTATATCAAATTCCATTTAATTAAAGAAAACTGCATTTATATAATCAACCTGTCAGCCATTTTGAAAGGCTTTGAGAAGGAGGATCTTCATTTCAGGACAATTAAGAGGGATATTATGCACATTAACATTTTAACTAAATTACTTTTATTCAACTGTAAAAATGATATTTTAAAAACAATTATATATAAAATGGTAATTTATATAATTAATTATGGATAGCTCCTTGTGCTTAATAAGTATATTGATGAAGTATATCATGTTCTCCTGGACAGGAGTCTTCAAGTTGATGAAAAGGTAAGATTTTGTTTTAATATGGGAGTCACTTGTTTGTAAATGTTAAAGGTAAACAGTTTGGTACAGTAGGTTGTCTACCCATGATTTATACTGTCCAATGAATAGCTTTTCTATATAAATCCACTAATAATTCAACCCAACAGATTTTTATATACTAAAATTGCCAGTTTTTAATCTTATTTATTTTTTGACAGGATATAAGACAGGAAGAGGAAGAGGAGTATGTTGGAACAATAGCACACACCCTGGCTATAAAACAGCCTAAAGAAAGAAATAAAGAAAAAACAGGTTTGTATAACATGTATCTACCAGGACATACCACTACAGAATATAGTGGATTGATAACTAGATAAAGTACAGATACCCCAATCTGAATATCTTTCCTGCAGGAAATTGTGACTGAAGAGCTAGATACCCCAGTTTTAATATATGAGGTGCTAGATGTCCCAAACTTATCAATCCAGCAGGGCTAGGATCTTTCATGAGTTCGAGTTACCATGAACATGGTTTCATTCCTGCAGGTCTGGTATCATATGAATGACTTTAGACAACCATTCTTCAATATCTCTAAAGAAAGAATCAGTTGACAACATCCTGTTTACCCTGTCTCTCTTGATATGTGATTTTACAGAGCCAAAATGGACAATCTCACTACCAGTTATTGTCTCTAGATTAATGAATTTGCAGAAGGAACTAAATTCACTAAATAAGCAAAAAATGTCCCAGTAAGGTATTTATATAGCCTTTGCTGTTATTTGGATAAATTTCAAAACCTACATTGTTTTGAAAACCTGTTACTGTTTGATTGTCTTTGATTCTGTTGTTAGTCTGTTGATCACATCTTTGAATTCTTTTTGATTTGATTTTTTAGAAACAATAACAATTCTTTTTTTTTTTTTGTTCCTTGTAGGAAACTTCTCTGCTTCAGACTTAAGAATTGTCCTTGTTTTTAAGGTTGACAAAGATTAATGTTTCCATGGTTACAAATTTACTGTTGAGTTTGAAAAAAAAATACAATACATGTATTTGTAAACATACTCTATTAACAATAATAGCTCATACATTTGAAAAATGGAATATACAACTTTACTTATATAAATACTCCAGACATGCCAAACCAATCCAAAGTTTTTAAATCACAGTTTGTCTCCTACTGTACAGTAAAGTGTATCACTTCAATTTGTTATGTTTTTTATTTATATACAGTTGAAGATAAGGGAAGACCTTGGCATACTTATGAAGGTTTTCTAATCATTATAAGGGAACAGGTACAGGCATTGATAAAGCTAGGAGCACCAAAGACTTTAGAGGTTAGGTAGAACTATATATTGAGAAGTCCCTTTGCTTCCAAAGTTCTTAAAGAGAAATCTTTAAAAGGAACATATACATTGAAGTCATGTCAAAAGTTTTAAATAGTTTTTGGCACAACAATAAAAAATTATAAATTTTCATGTAACTTTGTGCTCACCTGAGCCAAAAGGCCAAGATGAGTTATTGCTACATGCTCTATGCCACTTGTCTTGTGTATGTAAACTTTTTATTCTATTCAAATCTCTTCTAATCTACTGGGCTAAATTTGACAATACATGTACCAGTACTTGTCTGTCTAGTTACAGGGATTTTAGATTTTCACAAATGAAGGGGTAATGTCCCTTTGGAGGCCCTTAATGGGGGAAATAGTACAAATCTACAAAAAGTGTTTTTTGAAATTCAACTCCAATTTTCATCTTAGATACTTACAAGTATTCTTGTTCAAATTGTTCTATGTACTTGAGTCAAAAATACAAATCCGTAAGGCCAAAATAAAAATATAGGTTTGTTTCCCCTTGCGCGACCACCGTAAAAATCCCGCCGACTGAAAAAATTTTATTGAAAAATGTTGTGTGTTTTTTTTTTTTTGTTTTTTTCTGTGCTAATAGATTCCGGTTCGTTTCTCTTTCCTTTTCATGATTTAGTCACCAACCTTCTAAGTTGTCAAGACGCTTATACAGTTATAATTCAATGCGATACAAATGCCGTTGTGATGAAGATGTACTGGTAAACACACAAGGTGACATGTGAAGGATGTTTCCTAACCAGAAAAGAAAACTACCTACCTACCCAGTATCAGAAGTAAGGGTAGGGCAAGGGGAAACATTTTTAATTGTTGCCTAAGGTCTTTGATTTTTTGGACTATATTAGTTACACTTTATATTATTGTACTGATGGACATATTACACTCTTGTGCATTGTACACTTGTTTTATGACATTTACTGGTACCTGTATCTGAACTAGTAAATTGAGTTTTGGTAATTATGATAACATTATAATGAAAGACTGATATTGATATCTTTGTGATTTACACAGGACAAAGTTTTTCGCCTTTGGTGCACTTACTTATCAAAATCTGGTATTGCCTTCCCAGAAAACTCCAAAAAGATACCAGGTGTATTGAAAAATGCTATGCGGCACAGGTTGGTACTGAAAATATTAAAAATTAGACATTTACATATTTATGAAAGAGAATTATCTGATCTTCATTTTTTTCTTATTTTTGAATAGACTCAATGAACAAATGTTTTTCATGCCCCAGTCATTATTTTCTAAATTCTGGAATGAAGAAAAAACTGGAGTGCCTTAAATTTTTGACACTGACAAACTTTCTTGCAATAGAGTCAGCTGTGAATTAAATTCTAATGTAAATGGTGAGAGGCACTGTAATTTGTAAACAGGCTTTTAAGGCGACTGAGCTACCTTGGTTATGAGGTACATGTAAAGAAGGATAAAATATTACACCTGGCAATGATGAATAATTTAGTTTTTCCCAAAAGAGTTGAATAATTGTGTCAATGCACAAAGTCAAGATGTTCTCATTTAGTGGTCAGTTCTGGGATGGAAGAAACCAGAGTGCCTTAAAAAAAACCTTGACCTTTGGCAAAGTACTGACAAACTCTCTCACAATAGGATCTGCTTGAGTGAGAAACACATTGACATTGAGCTGTGACCTGTAAATGCATACTTTGGACCCCTTTGCCACAAGGTTCACATTTCCAATAAGAAAGGTTTTACTTCCACATGTTATGAAATATAGTATTGTATAGTTTATCACATGTAAGGGGACACCATCACACTGAATCTTAACAGGAGAGAAGTAAAAATAAAGGATTGGATCTAGGCAACTATGTTGCTGATCTTTTAAGTTTATGCGTTTGATCTCCTTGCTGGGTCTGACTGTTTTATTGTTGTTATTGTTATTATTATTATTTGGTCTAAAGAGGTTTAATATTTAACAAAAAACCTGTTTAATTTTTCTGTGCTATATGTGCCAATTTCAGAAGTTCATTTCTTATCAGTGACACTACAGGCCGAAAAAGTTAATAGGTAAAAAAGATAATCAAAACATTTGAAAATTAATGAATCCAAAGATCTAAAATTATATGTATAATTATATAAATGTTATAGGAGTTCAGAGTTTTATTCAGTAAATTGTTTGTTGATTTCAGAGAAAAATACCCTGGAACAATTGAAGATCCCTCAATAGAGCCAGTGGTGATTAGGAGAAGGTATAGAAATAGACAGGGCCTCTCAGAGGAAAAGTTTGAAGCTGAATTGGTAAGAGTATTTTGTTCTGTTTTGAATTATTTAAGAAGAGTTCAGTTTTTAAATTCACCTAACTTGTGTATGAGTAAACATGTGGGTCATGTAGTTTTATGTACATTCTAGTCAAGATTATTTCATGCATAATGTGTAAAACTTGTATTCATGTATATTGACAAATCATGGAAGCCAAGCAATATGGATTTTGTAGACAGATGGTCTTTATAAGAGGTTCTGGCTTATTGCAGCAAACAATGAGGGTTCTGTTTGGATTCTTTCTTATCATAACACTGGGAATAAGTAGATAACTTCATGTCTAGATTCCAAGGACTTTATAAGAACAAATGCTACATGTATTAGTGATGTGAGTGAATCACAGTGGTCCAGTGGTTAAGGCGAAAGCCTCTTAACCCAGGGTGTTTCACAGCTGTGTGTTTGACTTTTCTTGGCTAAGAAGATACAAAAAGATTATTTCTCATTGTATTATCACTAATAGCTGAAAAATTGCTGATATGATATAAAACAACATTCAACCACAGATGCTATTATTTGTGCACTCTTCTTACCTAGTTACTGTAGTGGTACACAAAAACAGCTAAATTAACAAGACTGAAATTATATCAATTTTAGTTTTTATATACATGTGCTCTCCTAAATTTTAGGCAAAAAAAGAAGTGGCAGAAAAACTTTTAAGTGAGGAATTCTATAAGGGAGATAACCCTGTTGATGATGACAACTGTGTTTTGGAGGATGATGTAAAGTCTTTAATATCAGATTTGACATCTCATTGTTCAGATGATGAAGATGATGAAAATAAAACAGTCAAAAAGAGGAATAAAACTAAAGAGGTAAAACATAGTTGTTACAGTTAGTACTTTTTTTTGGGGCTGTTGTGGTGGATGGGGATGTGATGTAATAAAAAGAAATCAGGTGAAATTCTAAATTTGATTTCTATGCATTTTAAAGAAAAGAATTGATCTGATTGAGCTCCAACCTTTTCAGCTTATTGATCATTTCTTATAGCAATTAATGTTTAGAATTGTGTTGTATGCCCAGTCAGTCTTATTTAACTTACATAAAGCTGATCATTTTTTGATAGTAGAGGAAACTGGAGTACCAGGAGAAAACTGCTGGCTTAATGTTTTAATGGTTTTTATTAATGTTATAAAGGTTTAATCTAAATTACATTAAAATTAAGTTTAATTAAGGTTTATGTTAAATTATATTGATATACTAGAGATGCAGGTGAGCTGCAATGTCCTAACAGTTATTGTTTATATTTACAGGTTGAAAAAGATCGTAATTATCATAAACACATAGAATGGATGAATATGTTGAAGACCTTGTGTTTTTGTTATATTGGACTGTTGTATAGTGATTGTCTTGTTACTGCTTCAGACATAATAAGGTGAGTCACTTGTTCTGGGGTATAGTGGTTAACATCCTAGACTTCAGACCTGGCTTCTAATGTGCAGCATATTTTATGTCAATGCCAGTGATAATTGCAGATTCCGAGTTAAGTAATCTGTGTTATTTCTTATCATACTGATACACTTATTAGCTTCATGTTTAGTAGAAATGTGGAATGTTTAAGCATTGAACTATTGAGATATAGTAATAATAGTGTTATAACTACCAAAGCTATTCCAGACAAACTGAAAAACATGTAAACAGGTGAGGGTATGTTTGACTTTAATAGCTCGAGCAGTTAAAGGACCATAATTATCTAATCTCTGCTGTTAAATATTAATATTTATACATGTAGTTACGATTAAATTAATGTATAGTCATAACTGAAAATCACTATGCACATCCATGATTACCATTGAATATTTCTGTAGAAAGGAAACTGTTGCTGTTATGGGGATTTCACATGTCGACGATGTCAATGTTTAAACTGCAAGTGATGTTTTTGGTGACAAATCACATTAATGCACAAAAGAATCCACCGTTTGCTCTGTTTTTCAGCATGTAAAATCCCATAAGTAGTAACAGTTTCTTTTCTACAGACTGAAGTATTTTATGGTAATTGTGGATGTACATAGGGATTTCCAGTTAAACATTAATTCAATCGGAATATTAATATTACATATAATGTTGCTCTTACATATTATCAGGCATATGGGGGTATGTCTGTCACATCAATTTTCAGTATTTGTTAGTGAAAATGGAGAATTTTTCTTGTCAGTTAATTTTTGAAATCATTAATTTACTGTCAAACTTAAAAGTGTTGTAATCCAGTTCCTCAGATGTTTCAAAATTTTAAAATGGATGCTGATATAATTTTGAAAGTTTGCTTACATTTTTGGAAAAAAATATACATCAATGAATATATTTGGAATTGGATATTGGGGCCCCTTATTGGTCCAATATAAGGCAAAGTGACCACCCTGCAGATAAAGGGTACTCTGTATATGATTTACCCTTGTTTAGGGGCTGCATGGGAATCACCATGTCTGTCACCTGTGTAAATTGGTGTCCAGGCCAAAAATCATTCATTGATTTCCTGGATTTTCCTTAAACTTGACACAATTTAATGACTTGGGCTATATTTAATATTCCAACACAAATGTTTCATTACCTGGAACTAGAGGTATACTTAAGGTCAGGTGTCGGAGAATTGTTACAGTTGTGAGTGTACTGGGGAAGGTAATAACCCTAAGACAAAGTTATTTTTGTGTATATTTTCAGATGGGTTAAGAAAGGCAAGATTCCATATTATAATGCCATGCATCTATTACCACCCGACATGAAGTTTTGTAATTATGATCATGTTACCTTTATGGTTGTTGTGAGTTTTAATTATAAAACATAAGTACATGTAATCATAAAAATAATAAAAATAAGGCTTATTTTTAAATGTACATGGTATTTATTGACCACAGGTTGGGAAATAAGTGGAATTGTTGAGGACTTTTTTTTTAGTATTATAACCACACTACTGGACATTTAGTCCAGAGTTTTGTAATCTGTAGTCTCAATATATGTTTGTATTCTTTTGTAGTACTAGTTGCCTTAGTAGTAGTAACGGTGTGTAAAGACTTTATCTACTTTTTGTCAACTATATTAAGACTGTCAGTTCTAGGATTGTAGAGAAAACTTGACTTCTGTGAAAAAACAGATTGACAAACCTTCCTACAGTTGGATCTGCCGGGTGGAATTAAAATTTACTCTGCTGGTGCTGGTGTTATCCTTAGACCACTCAGATAATAAGTTTACAATTTGTGACTAATTTTTTTACAGACATGATGAAAATTTTTTGTTATTTTTTTTTTTAATTTTGTTTATTTCAGTCTGTTCCAAGTACTCATACTATCAGAAAAACAGCTGGGAAGTTAGCACAATTTTTAGGACTGACATACCTTCCGGAATATCCATTACAAGAACTAATTCACAGTTATATTGTAGAGTTAGAACTTCCTGGTAATAAATTTAAAAAATAGTAATTACATGCTAAAGATTTGACATTAGGTCACATAGGCTAAAATCTTTGTGAAAATAAACATCCATTGTCCCTTGATGATGTAAAATTACCTATTCAGATACAGCAAAACCATTATTCATCACTGATTGTACATGTACCGGTAGTTCAGATAGGTTTTGGCATTGTAAAGTGTTGAAATAAAATATGGGGGAATAATAAATAAATATATAAAACATATAGACATTGGAACTTCCAAATACTGTAATGATAAGCAAGGTGGAACAGTTATGATACAGTAGTCTTCTTAGGGCAATCTGAGGCCCATTTAAGATACACTACGTACGCTTGCGTATTGACTTCAAGTCGTTCAGGAATGTTTGTTTGCGCGAGTGACTGCTATCACTATCATAAGGTTGTTCCCCTTAAATTCAAGATGGTGTCCCTCAGACAAAGTTTGAAAGAAATGGTTTAAATATATTCTGAAACCAGCATGCATTTCAATTTATATTTCAGTGCAAATGTATGGTATCTTACTAGAAGGGATTTGAATGATAGGATTAGTTAGAACTTATGTATAGTTCCCGGATTTAATTTATATTTTTACATTTTCTCTCCAGTCAAGTGACAATGTCCAAATCTAAAGGAGGTTATTTTAAAAGCATCTAGATGACTTACATTCAACCCCAGTACTTGCCTCCATTCAATAGACATAAAATTTGTATTCGTGAGCGCAGTGAAAAGCAACTAGTATCTTGAACACGTCTCTGGTTTCTTATACTGTACAACCTTTAAACTGAATAATATAATTATTCTGGATTGGGTATAAAGCACCATTACTTATTTCAATTTTAAAACTACTTGATAAAAATTGATGAAAATTGGTGGTTGATCTGCTTTAATAGAGAGCTTTCAGATTTGAACAGATGATGGGTTTATGTCTCTTTGAAACCCCATTAAGTGAAAAAAATGTAAATATGGAAAAAATCAATTTTTCTTATAAATAACAAGTAACATACATAAGATTGTTTATATTTTACAAAAATGTAGTGTCTAACTTTCAAAATTTTGACTGCGGCCCTATTTAGGGAAATCTAAAAAGCCTGTTTCATAGTTATTGAAATTCTTTTGTGACTAGAATGTATATATTGGTATTTAACTTGTAGTATTCTTATTAATGTTTAGTTTATGATTTGGGTTATTGGAAATGCTTCTTCCTAGTAAGTAAAAAGACCTGAATTGTCTTTTTTTTTTTTTTTTTTTTAAATCTATTTTCTTTATCAACTAAACAGGAAACCTACATTACAAGGCCCTAGGCCTGGAGGAGAGATCTTGTTCCCCTGAAGTCACTATTTAATGGTTTAACTGTTTTATTTTGTAGCTGAAGTACATGGATATGTAATGAATTTATTACATGTAAAACCAGCTGTAATAAACTACATTGTAGAGTTTACCAGCAGAATTCCCCATTATGAGGCCCTAGCAATGACTTACATTATAACTATATTACAACTTCTGTTAGGACTGGATGACTTTACTGAGAGGTACAGATTAACTTTTGTCTGACCAATCATATTTTGTGCAAATTTTAATGTGATATTTTATCGTGTAAATTTCATGATAGCTCTTCAAACAAAATGACTAAAATAGAAGAATATTTTAAAAACAACAAAATGCAAAATATGATTTTACAATAATCTTTTACTATATTGTTTCTCCACAAGGATTTTTTATTGATATACTGACAAATCATTTTTGTAGACCTTTGTCTTGATGTAACTTAGGAGTAAAGTTGAGGCTTGGATCTTACTGCTTGACATATAACTTAAAAAAAGGTTAATTTAAAGTTATCGAGTTGTTTAAGCATTTAAATTTGAATTGACAACATTTTAGGTGATACCATCAATGTTTGTGAAACTGCATAACAGTTACATGTACATGTATTTCCATTGGTTTTTAATAATATCACTGGATGTTTTTGTGTAAAAATGACAATATTTCAGTAATTTTTGATGTCATTGTTTTCTGAAATGATCTTCACTAACATTTGGAATATTTGGTCACATTGTTTGATATCAATCTCTTTAAAACCACATGATGACTCTCCATTTTAAATGGCATTTTATGAAAATAATGTACCAATTTTAAATTTATAACCTAATTTTTGTTAAACTTTTAAGCACATTGTAATTGATTTATTGCATCATACTTTAAGATCATTTCTTTGTTGTATCACATTTAATTTCAGGAAGTTATCAGAATATGCCAAAGAAATCAACAGACTTCTAAATGATGGTAACTTTTAAATTTTTGTATATCTTCATTTTTGTCTCACCTGGCGATGGGTCGCCAAACTTGAGACTTAAATTTTACTTTCTGTTGTCATTGCCATCGGCAAATGTTATGTTTTATAACTTTTATATATATATATATATATATATATATATATATATATATATATATATATCTATATATATATATATATATGCATGCTTAGGCAGTGTATTTAAGTTGTAAAGTAGTTGGAATTTAACATTTGTGTGGCAAGACTATTGTCCTGGTTGAATTTACATTACACATTTGTAATTCAGTTTCTATGACATTCCAACAGACCACAGCACTTCTCACGACCTAGGTTCAAATTCTGAATTAAAACACAGTTAATATATCCATTGTTTCAGTACATACCTTAAGGTTGTTTACATAAATTCCACTGTATTGCATTTAAATTATTCTTTGCATATTTTATTGTTTTCTGCTTTGGAATCTTGTTGGCAGAGTAGTCTAAAGAATCAGTTTACATACCACAGCACCCTTACAGAAGGTTGGTGGTGCTTACTGAAGGTTGTTGGTGGCTTACTAAAGGCTTACTGAAGGTTTGTAGTGGCTTACTGAAGGTTGGTGGTGGCTTACCGAAGGTTGGTGTTGGCTTACTGAAGGTTGGTGGTGGCTGACTGAAGGTTGATTGGTAGTGGCTTTCTGAAGGTTGGTGGTGGCTTTCTAAAGGTTGGTGGTGGCTTACTGAAGGTTGTTGGTGGCTTACTGAAGGGTTTTAGTGGCTTACTGAAGGTAATTGGTGGCTTACTGAAGGTTAGTGGCTTACTGAGTGTTGGTGGTGGCTTACTGAAGGTTGGTAATGGCTAACTGAAGGTTGGTAGTGGCTTACTGAAGGTTGATTTGTAGTGGCTTACTGAAGGTTGGTAGTGGCTTACTAAAGGTTGATTTGTAGTGGCTTACTGAAGGTTGGTGGTGGCTTACTGAAGGTTGGTGGTGGCTAACTGAAGGTTGGTTGCATACTGAAGGTTGGTAGTGGCTTACTGAAGGTTGGTAGTGGCTTACTGAAGGTTGACGATTTCCTACTAAAGGTTGGGGGTGTCCTACTGAAGGTTGGTAGTGGCTTACTGAAGGTTGGTGGAATACTGAAGGTTGGTATCCTACTAAAGGTTGGTGGTGGCTTACTGAAGGTTGGTAGAGGCTAACTGAAGGTTGGTGGCATACTAAAGGTTGGTGTCCTACTAAAGGTTGGTGGTGGCTTACTGAAGGTTGGTAGTGGCTTACTGAAGGTTGGTGGCATACTGAAGGTTGGTTGCATACTGAAGGTTGGTAGTGGCTTACTGAAGGTTGGTGGTGGCTTACTGAAGGTTGGTGGTGGCTTACTGAAGGTTGTTGGTGGCTTACTGAAGGGTTTTAGTGGCTTACTGAAGGTAATTGGTGGCTTACTGAAGTTTGGTGGCTTACTGAAGGTTGGTGGCGACTTACTGAAGGTTGGTAATGGCTAACTGAAGGTTGGTAGTGGCTTACTGAAGGTTGATTTGTAGTGGCTTACTGGGTTGGTAGTGGCTTACTGAAGGTTGATTTGTAGTGGCCTACTGAAGGTTGGTGGTGGCTTACTGAAGCTTGATGGTGACATACTGAAGGTTGGTGGTAGCTTACTGAAGGTTGGTGGTGGCTTACTGAAGGTTGGTAGTGGCTTACTGAAGGTTGGTAGTGGCTTACTGAAGGTTGATGGTGTCCTACTAAAGGTTGGGGGTGGCTTACTGAAGGTTGGTGGTGGCTTACTGAAGGTTAGTGGCTTACTGAAGGTTGGTTGCATACTGAAGGTTGGTTGCATACTGAAGGTTGGTAGTGGCTTACTGAAGGTTGATTTGTAGTGGCTTACTGAAAGTTGATGGTGTCCTACTTAAGGTTGGGGGTGGCTTACTGAAGGGTGATAGTGACTTACTGAAGGTTGGTGGTGGCTTACTGAAGGTTGGTGGTGGCCTACTGAAGGTTGGTTGTGGCTTACTGAAGGTTGGAAGTGCCTTACTGAAGGTTGATGGTGTCCTACTAAAGGTTGGGGGTGGCCTACTGAAGGTTGATTTGTAGTGGCTTACTGAAGGTTGATGGTGTCCTACTTAAGGTTGGGGGTGGCTTACTGAAGGGTGATAGTGGCTTACTGAAGGTTGGTGGTGGCCTACTGACTGCCTCATAAAATTGAAAATATCTTAACCTTATCCAGTCTTTGAAATTTTAAACCTGAAGGTTGGTAGTGGCTAACTGAAGGTTGGTGGTGGCTTACTAAAGGTTGGTGGTTTACTGAAGGTTGGTGGTGGCTTACTGAAGGTTGGTGATGGCTTACTGAAGGTTGGTAGTGGCTTACTGAAGGTGAGTGGTGGCTTACTGAAGGTTGGTGGTGGCTTACTGAAGGTTGGTAGTGGCTAACTGAAGGTTTGAAGTGCCTTACTGAAGGTTGATGGTGGCTGACTGAAGGTTGGTAGTGGCTTACTGAGGTTGGTGGTGGCTTACTGAAGGTTGGTAGTAGCTAACTGAAGGTTGTTGGTGGCTTACTGAAGGTTGGTGGTGGCTTACTGAAGGTTGGTAGTGGCTTACTGAAGGTTGGTAATGGCTAACTGAAGGTTGGTAGTGGCTTACTGAAGGTTGGTGGTGGCTTACTGAAGGTTGGTGGTGGCTTACTGAAGGTTTTTAGTGGCTTACTGAAGGTTGGTAGTGGCTTACTGAAGGTTGGTGGTGGCTTACTGAAGGTATTTAGTGGCTTCCTGGAGGTTGGTGCTGGAGGTTGGTGGTGGCTTACTGGAGGTTGGTGGTGGTTTACTGAAGGTTAGTAGTGGCTTACTGAAGGTTGGTGTTGGCTTACTGAAGGTTGGTGGTGGCTTACTGGAGGTTGGTAGTGGCTTACTGAAGGTTGGTGGTGGCCAACTGAAGGTTGGTGGTTGCTTACTGGAGGTTGGTAGTGGCTTACTGAAGGTTTTTTTAGTGGCTTTCTGAAGGTTGGTGGTGGCTTACTGAAGGTTGGTAGTGGCTTACTGAAGGTTGATGGTGGCTTACTGAAGGTTTGAAGCGCCTTACTGAAGGTTGATGGTGGCTTACTGAAGGTTGGTGGTGGCTTACTGAAGGTTTGAAGTGCCTTACCAAAGGTTGATGGTGGCTTACTGAAGGTTGGTGGTGGCTTACTAAAGTGTGGTAGTGGCTTATTGAAGGTTGGTGGTGGCTTTCTGAAGGTTGGTAGTGGCTTACTGACTGCCTCAGCAAAATTGAAAATATCTTCACCTAATCCATTCTTTGAAATTTCAAACCTGTCCACTTTCTTACAATAGAAAATAATCAAGACTTGTACCAAAAAAAAAAAAAAAATTTCAACTAATTATTGAAATTTAATGGATACTACCAATGGATGTATAGATAAAATGCAGGTCAAGTTTGAATATGAGTAATTTTGTTGAATTGGGACTAGATGATTAGATTTATTATTGTAGTTAGTTTTGGAAAAATTATACTATGATAATTTGACAAATTCCACAATGATTGGTTCAAATTGGTTGTATGTTCTGGTTTGTGATGCTTATTTACAATTCTAGTCAGTATTTACTAACTTGCTTACTGCAGATGACAGACTGTTTATTTGGGAAGATTGGTGTATGCATATCAGCAGAAAGTTTCACTCGCCAAAAGCTCAACAAATTTATGCAAAACAATTGTGAGTATTTTTACATTAAAGTTCTTATAATAGCTTCTTTCAATGAGACTATAATATTTACCATATAATAAGTCTTCTTGCTTTTTGTTGGCCTCTTCATTATATTTATAAATTTTCAAAAAATCATCCCAATAATCTAAAAAGTGCCAATGATTATATTATGCTTTGAAGTCTGAGAAATGACATAATTCAGACAAGCCTAATTATCTAACTGTTTAAATAAGTTATACCTATCTAAATGGAAACCAAAAGGCTCCATTTGACCTACCGTATTTGCCATCCTTTTTAATCTATTTTCATTCTCCATGTATTGTTCATTAAGTTCTCACATTTTAAACTTCTCATACAAAAATTTGTGACAAAATTTGATAAACATTTTTACACATCGTGTCTAGGTGAAGAGCAGATCTTAACAAATAAAGGGACTATGTACCCTTGAAAATTTTCAGTAATCTTTGTTTTAAAAATTTTAGGTTCCAGGCGTGAGAAATTTCATACCTAGCATCTTTATTATGTTCTTTGAAAGTTGCACAAATCTTAGTTACTTGGTCCCAATTTGGGTACTTCAGGGCTTATAAGTGAAAATAACTTTTTAGCTCACCTGAGCTGAAAGCTCAGATGAGCTATTGCTCTCCATCTTCGTCTTTAATCTGTTGTCCATCGTGCATAAACTTTGAACATTTTAGTATTCTTCTGGGCAAAATTCGATGAAACTTGGCTATGGTCATGCTTGTTGAAGGCCTTTCAAATTTGTACAAATGAAGGAGCTATGTCCCCTTGACAGGAATAGTGAAAAACTTATCCTCTGAATCTACAAGAGATATACCTTAGTTATTTCATTTATAACATCCTTAGGTCCTTTAGTTTCAGATTTGCACAAATGGTAGCCATGGGGCTCAAAATAGGGAAATGGCAAGGTACTTAGTGGGAAAATTGTAAAAAAAAAATATATATATATATATATATTTGTCAATATATCTTGAAAACTATAAACTTTTTGTATAGGCATGTATATTAAAATATTGTAGGTATTGACATGGCGATCATTTTGATATATGGCTCAAGTCATAAGTCAAAGGTCAATTTCACAGCAGCATAAAAAGTTATAAAAAGTTATAAATTGTTAATTATCTTGAAAACTTTTAACTGTTGGTATAGGCATGTGTATTAGAATATTGTATGTATTGACATGATGATCATTTTGATATATGGTTCAAAGTCATATGTTTAAAGGTCAAGGTCACAGAGAACTTATTTGCTAATTATCTTAAAACTATAAACTTTTTGTGTAGGCATGTGTATGAGAATATTTTAGGTGTTGATATGACAATCATTTTTATAAATGGTTCAAGGTTATACAGTGGAGTTCACCTGACATGTTCTCATGAGATGTATTATCATTTTTTAGAATTGTTTTATTGTGTGTGTTTCATTAGTGCTAGATTTATATGACAGTTTGTCGGATCTAGAAACATTTTTATGCAGCTGAAAATAACAGTAAAAAATTAACGACTTTGTTAGCATGTGTTAGCAATTAGTGTCAAATGTCAAGGACATAGCTGCATAAGTATACTGAAAGGAAATTTGGAAATTATTCATTGTGCTTCATTTGATACATGCAGATAAGCTAAGGGTAATTAAAATATGAATAGATGTTTCTTATTAAGTATGGTGACAGTTCTTAACTTTATAAAACTTGTAATAATACATTGTCTATTACATTTGACAAATAATCATGAACATGTATACTAGTAGTTGTGTGATAGTTAGGATATTGTAGGTGTTGATTTTATGATCATATGATACAGAGTTCATGGTCATGGATAAAGGTAAAGGTCACAGGTGTATAGATCACACTGAAATAGTTAATTATCGAGAAAACTGTAAACTTTTATTATAGGCCAGTATATTGGAATATTGTAGGTATTGATGTATAAGCCATTTTAATATGTAGGTCAAGGTCATGGGTTAAAAGGTCTAGTTTACGATGCATAAAAATACTGAAATGATGACTTAAAACTTTTTGTGTAGGCATGTACACATGTATATTAGAATATTATAGGTAAAACAACATCTACTTTAATAACTCTTTCTCACCTTTTCTAAATACTTGTGTCCCAAATTGGTTAAGTAAATGTATTTACAGCATTAGCATTTAAAAGACAATCCATGCACTTAGATGACTATTTAGGCCCACCAGGCCTCTTACACTCAGTTGACCATTGAGGCCCACTAGGCCATGACTATTTAGGCCCACTAGGCCTCTTACACTCAGTTAACCAATTAGGCCCACCAGGCCACTTACATTCAGATGACTGTTTAGGCCCACCAAGCCACTTACACTCAGTTGACTATTTAGGCCCACCAGGCCTCTTACGCTCAGTTGACTATTTAGGCCCACCAGGCCATTTACACTCAGTTGACCATTTAGGTCCACCAGGACACTTACATTCTGTTGACTGTTTAGGTATTGTTTGAAATCTTTCAATTTGTACCCAGATATCAAATGTTTTTATGATTTTTTACATAAAGAAACAGATGTTGTCTTCATTTAGGTATGTCTTTTGTTATTTTAATCAATTGTTTAGTAAAGTCATTTTACAAAAATGCATGATGGCAAAGATTCAATCATTGTGTGTAAAATGAATAACTCTATCATGTTGGAGGCATTTCTTAGCTGTAGTTGAATATTTAATGTTTCAGTGATCCTAGCAGTGTAACCAATGTTGATGTATTTATGGACCATTTCCAGATCTTGTTTACCAAAAGAAATTCCATTAACAATGTGAAAGGTATCACAGATAAATGTAAGTCTTAAATTAATTTCAATTTTCTACTTTTGACTTTTGAACTTATGAGTTTACTTTTTGTCCACATTTTTACCAGTAAATTGTTGTGTGAAAATTGTATTGTATTTTAAATGAACAATCAATAACAAGAATAAATTCGTAAATCGAATCATTGGTTAAAAAAGTCAGTTCAGAATTATTGTTGATTGTTTGTTTAACTACATCAACATTTCAGCCATCAATTCTCTGACTCTGTACACAGATGATTCAACCAACTAACCAACATACATCCTCTGACAGCCATTTTTATACAAATTTTGACACTTATTTGATATGCTTTCTTGTATCTTTTACAAGGTTAGGGGGTCTTTGAACAACCAAACATATAGTTTAACGGCCCATTTCACAAATAAAACTAATATCTGTTATCATAAATTTTTGTCATCCAAATGTATGCAAGTTATTGTTTAAAATTCAGTTCTTGTAAAATATTTTTGAGGCTGTTTTATTTTAACATAAATCCATAATCCAGATATATACAGCAAGTTTGGTGTCACAGGTCTTTTTTAGCCTCATCTTCAGCACATGTAATGGTAAATCTTGTGTAGGGAAGCAGACACACACACACACACACACACATATTTATATATATATTTCAGATGTAAAAACTAGACTGGTTACAAAAGATTCCATACAGAGACCATTTCGGCTTTTGATGGACAAATGGAATTTATCCTCCAAATCTTCAAGGAGCTCACAAGATGAAGATTTACAGATAGAGAGTGAAAGTGAAGCAGATTACAATCCTGATGAGTTATCTACCTTGATAGAAGAAGATCCATTTGGGTTTCTTTTGAGTGAAAAATCATTAAAGACTGGTGAACATAAAGTTCAGTATAAGAAACAGAATGAAATAACCCACAGAGCCAAAACTCTAAAATATGTCACACAGACTGAGAGTTTCTTGGAGAAATTAGATAACCATGGACTAACAGATTACACTATTTATAGTTCATGTGTAGAAAAATCAGAAAGTTCTAATAACAGCAGTGATTCTGATTTAGATGAACGTCCACATAAATCATCAAAATCTACCAAAACTCAAAAAACTAAAAAGAAAAATTATTCCAAAACAGCTGTAAAACAGCTCTTGTCCAATGGACAAAAAAGAAACAATAACAAAAGGTTGAGTTTTATTGATAAAAAGAAATTTTCTGAGGTTATCCAAAATCTGACAGATATGAGAGAAGATTTCAAACTGAACAGAGATAAAAATGACCGAAGTAGATCATTTAGATGGCTTTT
Organism: Tegillarca granosa; assembly: GCA_029721355.1. Classification (NCBI taxonomy): domain Eukaryota; kingdom Metazoa; phylum Mollusca; class Bivalvia; order Arcoida; family Arcidae; genus Tegillarca; species Tegillarca granosa. Next base: position 31,842,350 of record CM056605.1, read on the forward strand.
AGAAATTTGTTCCTTTATCATAGAATGTGACAGTGAAATTCTAGAAGAAGAATTGTTAAATTTTCAACTGGGTTTGTGAATAAATTTTTACAATAAATTTAAGTAATAACATATTTACTAAATGAAATATATACATTAAGCAAGTTGTTATCCAATTTACCTGAGAACAGATTTGAGTGACAATCTTGGTGACTTTATCATAACTTAGTGAATATTAAATCATACATGTGTTTTATCATTGATAGCAGATAGACAAAGCTGGATGTTGAACAGTTAAAAATGGCACATATAAAAAATCCAAAGTCTTTATTTATTCCATTTTAGGATGTATGACAAATAAAATTGTTCTATTTTAGGTGGCCTTGTTTCAGATTTGCAAAAAAAAGTAACCTTGAGGCTTAAAATTTAAGAATGGCAAAGAACTTAGTTGAAAAATTACTGAAATGGTATTTTGACAGTATTTCTGCAAAACTATAAACTTTTCATGCAGGCATGTGTGTGAAAATATTGTAAGCATTGCTACAACAATCATTTTTATGTAAGGATCAAGCCATGGGTTCAGAGATCAAGGTCATAGATGCATAAGAATACTAAAATTGTGAATTATCTTGAGAATTATACAATTTTTGTATAGGTATGTATATTAGAACATTGTAGGTGTTGTTATGATTTTTCTAATATATGCTTTAAAGTCATAGGTTCAAAGGTCAAGGCCATAGTTGCATAAGAAGACTAAAAAAATTTCTGGAAAACTTTAGAATCTGTATAGACATGTGTATTAAAATTTTGTAAGTGTTGATATTAGGTTGATAAATGGTTCAAGGTCATATTTTCATAGTTCAAGGTCATAGCTGCATAAGAATACCTTTATTATTAAATTATCTGAAAAACTAAATATTTTGTATAGGCATGAATATAAGAGTATTGTAGGTATTTATATTACAGCAATACCGTAATTTTGATATATGATTCTAGGAAATGGGTTTAAAGGTTGAAGTCATAGCCGCATAAGAATACTGAAATGGTTAATCATCTGGAATTTATCCATTGTACTTTAGTTACTATATGCGTTCAAGTTATTTATAAATGAACTGTGACTAGACATTATTTCATAATAACTTTTGTAATTGCCTATTGCACTTTGCAAAAGATTTAAGACGTATCTGCAGGTGACCCTCAAGGCCCATGGACCTTTTGTTCTGTATAGCTACCTACAAAAACCAAATTTTGTGGGATATGACAAAAAAAAAACACAAGGCTTGTTGTACAAAAATGTAATCAACTTAATTATTTCAATATTGCACTTGTATAAACAATCATGTAAGACTCTCTATATAATGTAGAAGAAAAACCATTGAAATAAAGCAAAGAACATTTGTAATTAAAAACTGAATAGCCAGCAATAGACAGAGTAATCAAAAACAGTTAAAGAATACATATAAAACATAACAGCTTGCAGAAAACACCTCACCCATCAGCAGAATTCAAGAAAAAGGAAAACATCTCGTCTATAAAAATACAAAAAGCAAGGGAAACGCCTCGCCAAGTAAAACAAAAACAGTAACAGTGACCTATCATTTTGAGTTTACAAAATTTCGAGCATATCTTATGGCCAAGCCTTGTACCATTCATTGCACACTGGGCGACAGTGAGGTACTTGCATACCACCCATCCTGTCAAATTATACTGATGCCAAGTAAGCTAGCCTTGTCTTCAATGTTGATTGACAAGCGAGGAAGCAGTATCAAATTTTAAAGTACTGTTTTTAACAAGTCAAGATTCGAATCAACGACCCCTCAATCTTGACCCCTGCCATTAAGCTACTGAGGCAGTGACTAACATTTATTACTGCATGTTTTTGTTATAAGAGGATACATGACAAACGCAACATGTCACTTTCACTGCATGTTGTTGTTTTGTCTCTAGAAGATATGTAACAAACTATACATGTCACATTCACTGCATGTTGTTGTTTTGTCTCTCGGGGATATTTAAAAACACTTCATGTCACATTCATTGCGTGTTGTTTTGTCTCTAGAGGATACAAACACTACACGTCACTATCACTGCGTATTGTTGTTTTGTCTCTAGAGGATACGTAACAAACACTACACGTCACTATCACTGCGTATTGTTGTTTTGACTCTAGAGGATACGTAACAAACACTACTCGTCACATTCACTGTGTGTTGTTGTTTTGTCTCTAGAGTATATGTAACAAACACTACACGTCACTATTACTGCGTATTGTTGTTTTGTCTCTAGAGGATACGTAACAAACACTACTCGTCACTATCACTGCGTGTTGTTGTTTTGTCTCTAGTGGATACGTAACAAACACTACACGTCACTATCACTGCGTATTGTTGTTTTGTCTCTAGAGGATACGCAACAAACACTACTCGTCACTATCACTGCGTGTTGTTGTTTTGTCTCTAGTGGATACGTAACAAACACTACACGTCACTATCACTGCGTATTGTTGTTTTGTCTCTAGAGGATACGCAACAAACGCTACACGTCACATTCACTGTGTGTTGTTGTTTTGTCTCTAGAGGATTTGTAACAAACGCTACACTGCGTGTTGTTGTTTTGTCTCTAGAGGATATGCAACAAACGCTACACGTCACATTCACTGTGTGTTGTTGTTTTGTCTCTAGAGTATATGTAACAAACACTACACGTCAATATCATTGTGTATTGTTGTTTTGTCTCTATAGAAAATATAACAAACACTACAAGTCACTATCACTGCGTGTTGTTGTTTTGTCTCTCAAGGATACATAACAAACATTAAATGTCACTATCACTGCGTGTTGTTTTGTCTCCAGAGGATACGTAACAAACACTACACGTCACTACCATTGTGTGTTGCTTTTTGTCTCTAGAGAATACATAACAAACACTTCACGTCACTATCACTGCGTATTGTTGTTTTGTCTCTAGAGGATATGTAACAAACGCTACACGTCACTATTACTGCGTGTTGTTGTTTTGTCTCTAGAGGGTATGTAACAAACGCTACACGTCACTATCACTGCGTGTTGTTGTTTTGTCTCTAGAGGATATGTAACAAACGCTACACGTCACTATTACTGCGTGTTGTTGTTTTGTCTCTAGAGGATATGTAACAAACGCTACACGTCACTATTACTGCGTGTTGTTGTTTTGTCTCCAGAGGATACGTAACAAACACTACACGTCACTACCATTGTGTGTTGCTTTTTGTCTCTAGAGGATACATAACAAACACTTCACGTCACTATCACTGCGTATTGTTGTTTTGTCTCTAGAGGATATGTAACAAACGCTACACGTCACTATCACTGCGTGTTGTTGTTTTGTCTCTAGAGGATATGTAACAAACACTACACGTCACTATCACTGCGTGTTGTTGTTTTGTCTCTAGAGGATATGTAACAAACACTACACGTCACTATCACTGCGTATTGTTGTTTTGTCTCTAGAGGATATGTAACAAACACTACACGTCACTATCACTGCGTGTTGTTGTTTTGTCTCTAGAGGATATGTAACAAACGCTACACGTCACTATCACTGCGTGTTGTTGTTTTGTCTCTAGAGGATATGTAACAAACGCTACACGTCACTATCACTGCGTGTTGTTTTGTCTTTTATGCAACTATTCAATCGTGCTGAATCCGTTTATTTATTCGAAAACTTCGAACACTGTACATTTTAAAAAAAATATATACCAGTAAATAAATATTAAATTATTAATTAAATAATTGATTTATAAAACGGTGAAACTGTCCATTTGATACAGGAATTCCGAAAAAAGTCGCTTAGTATGTCGGAAAAGATCTTTTAAATCCCTATATGAACTATTGGCAAATTCCGTATAAATTTGCGGTCTATGAAATACCGTAAGGCCAATTTTCCCGAAGACAAACATATTTTCATGTTTTAAAGTTTTGAATTTTCAGAAAAAATATTTAAACAATATTTTAATGACATATGTTTATTTTCATGGGATGAAGTAGATCTGAAATGTACGACCTAATGATGTCGGTTTCAAAAATAAACCGTTCAAAATAGAACTTCATGACAAAAACTTAGTATTTTGTTTAAATCATGGTCAGAAATCTTCATATATTTATGCTTTCCCACCTTGAATCATATAGGACGAGTTTGAACAACATTTGGCTGATTTAGATTTAATTAATTGATTAATCTGACCATTATCTAATACACAACTCATTGATTTAAGTCGCTCCGCAGTTTATCTCTTGTTTTTGATATCCGTTTACAGTACTTTAATATTCTTTGATTCGATTAAGATTAGGGTAAAACGTTTGAGAAGTCCGCCATATACCTATTGCAGTCTATTTAATTGTTTGGAACACGCGAACGAACAGATAATTATCAAGTTAATCATTTAAATAGTGTCAATCAATGAAATTAGAATTACTTCCCTTGAATAGAATTAGCACCGGCGTCATTGGCAACCGACTGTTAAATTACTACGCGTTAATTATCAAATGGTAGATTTTAACGACAATTTTTTTTAAAAATAATCACTGTTATTGAAAGAAAATCGAAGGTTGTAACTCTCAGTAAAACAATATTTTTTCTGGTAGATTATTTTTATAAAAATTTTGTAACTATGGATCTATATCTGTGCAGACGCGTAATGATATAGTTATAAAAAGGTCCTCAAAGGTTTAATCCAGCATGATATCAATCAATTCAAGATTGAATGAAGTATTTAAGATAAGATATAAGATATTGTGTTAAACTTTCGTTGTAAAGTGTATTACAGTTTGTTCGTGTGGCTTAAAAGAGAAATGGGATATTTTACTTTAAACTTAGCGCAGTTTTAACTAATAATCGTTTTGAAATTCATTTTATTGAATGGAATTTTATTTTTCAAATAATGAAAAATTTCTTGACAGGGAAAAAGTGAAACTAGAAGAGAAATATTTATAAAGTTATACAGATTTTATTAGAAAGTTTTCAGATATGGCAAGAGGACGAAAATTTGTTCCTTCATCAGAAAACGATGGAATATGGGTAAGATATTTTTAATTATGTGTCATGTGCAGAAATTTGAATATTTCTTTTTGTAAAAATTAAAAATTATTCACATGAAGCATGCAGTAGACCTTTTTGAAATTAAATTTGTCTAAATTAGTCTGATTTAATTGTGGAACTGCGTCATTATCGGTTTTACTTATTGGCGCATAAATCTATGATCCATACCCAATTTATTGTCAACTATGAATCTTTTTAATTAATAAATAAACATGCACGTCATCACGATCGGTTAAAAAAAACCTTGTTTAGCTTTATTACCCAATTGCTGCATACTCACAAAAAATCATTGGAAGCTCTTGCTAAATTTACAGAAAAAGAAACTTATGTATTGTGAACCGTAGTAACTTTTTTCACCAAATTAAACCCATTTCCAAAAAAAATATTCAAAGTATGTCTCTTCTAAAATTGTGTTTTTTGTAATTTGGTTATTTTTAAATATCGGGCAAGACTTCCTATTTGTTTGTTTGTTTGCTTGCATGCTTATTTATTTATTTATTTGTTTGTTGTTTGTTCAGCTATAAATCTGTACATAGTCACAAGATATTAAAATTGATACTAGTATTAATTTTACGAAGGACTAAGCTTAGTGTAATAATGTTATGCAAAAATTAATAATTATTTGAGGCTAATTATCTTAAATCTGCAATAATCAGATCTAAAAAGTTCATGGTAAAAAATCTCATGATTATTTGATTAAAATGACCCTGTCACAATTTTAAAATCAACATGGCTTTACTGAAATAAATTTTAACCATTTTATAACTTTACACGCCTGGTATATTTAACCAATAATAAAAAAGTAATAAAGCCTCTTTATGTTATAGGAAATTTATCGCTAGATGAATGAGGTTTATTTTTATTTATAAAAGGATTTTCCATTTAAACGGATTGTAAATTATCGTGCCATGATTAACTATGGCGTATAAAATATAAATGAATTAATCCGACAATAGAAATTTAAAAAGAAAAGAATTGAAAAGTTTAGGGAGAAAACTACCATTACATTGAACGGTTGCGCGATATTGAAAAGAAATTAATTCGCGTTACTGAGCCCAGCACTGAAATATACGATTTAAATACAGGTTTATGTGTTACACGTGTCTTATAAATGTAATTAAATACGTCGAACGCTCTACAAAATGAAATTGAACTGCATAATCAATTCATATAGAGAAACTGTAAAACATTAAAGTCTACAACTTTATTTGTACGTAACAACCTCTCATTATAAATGTATCACTCACGTACATGTCGCGTGCTGTAAAATAAATACACAGTACTGTTGTATTCAAGTATGTTATCAGTCAAATAGTGAATTAGACTAAAGGAAAAGACTGACATTTTACACAGTCTATATATGTTTAGTCTGTACAGAAACTACATGCTCAGACCCTACATGCACACGGTATACAAGGCCGAACTATTTGCCTTAAAAGTAATAATTACTTTTTAATTTTGCCACCGTCGCACAGACAGATTGTTCGGCCTTACGCATTCATATACTAGTAGCTAGTTCCATGTTATAGTCTAGTACTAGTATCACACGGTTCCATCTACTGGCATATTTACGGGTGCCCTTATGAACAGTGACGCTATCATTGTTAGACTTATTTTGCATAAAGCTTTTATATAGAATGATTGCTTCCCAAATCAAGGAAGTGTGTGATTGTAAATGACACTGGCGTAACAATGTAATATATTCGAAGTGCATTTGACATTGGCTAAATAAAAAAGTGTTTAACATTTTCCGACATTTAAACTTCTCTCCAACATAAGGACGTCGTTTCAGCAAAACTGCAAAATATTGAGTCATCTCTCTCTCTCTCTCTCTCTCTCTCTCTCTCTCTCTCTCTCTCTCTCTCTCTCTCTATTAAAACTTTTAGAGCCACCAGTCCTGAAAATGAAATGGCAGTTAATCCAATTTAAACTTGACCTGCTGTACACTTGATTTAAAACCTAATATCCTCGTCGTCAGTTGGGGGGATTAGTTTTAAATTAAATTTAGAATTTAAATCACAAAGCTTTTTATAATGTTAAAATCTGTGTTAAATTACATGTATGCATAATAAATGTTAGTAAATTTTAATTAATTTTGATAAACGATTAGCCTGCCATCAGTAAATGCCTTTCTGTCCATACCACTAATTGCTTGGTAAGTACATAATACCATGATTCGGGTGGGGAGGGGGGATGAGGCTCAGTGGGTATAGTAACGCCGACTTATGATTTGAGCGCCTCTCACCCTCTTAAGTTTGAATCAAACTCAGGCAAGTTTATCCAAATCCGGTTATTTAAGCTTCGTTAGCTTACTCAGTTGGTAAGTGAAAATTCAAAATAGCTTAAAATTAATGGCGGTAAATGTATCGGAAAATTCAAAATGTTGTTTAAATTATGTTTTACTTTGTTCTGTTGGGTAATAATAAAAAATAATTGCAATAATTTTTGACTGAAATTTCAAAAGTATTGACTAATGAAAAAGATAACAATTTTCGCAAACCAATTGGTTAAGCTAACGGGCATTGAACAACTGGACCTTGTTCGATTCCCAAAGGTTGGCAATTTTTCTCTGGTTACTATGGTTACCAACATTAACTCAGAATCTTTACTGGAGTGTTAGACCCTATTACACCATCTATTCCACACAATCTAAGTCTATTTAATTATAAAGTCCTTTTAGATTTGGACCTTTTTTCTTCTTAAAACTAATAAAAATAGAAGAAAAAGAAAGGAAAAGGAAAATTGTAACTGAAAAAGAAACTCGGCAAAAGCCAACTCAACCATTGTTAATTAATGGTAAAACGGACAAACAAAAGGAGACAAGAAAAGATAAGTCAAGACAAAAACATAATGGGACCACTTATTAAAAAACTTCAAACTTTGGCGGCGGCGACGAAGTGTTGAGGGGGGGGGAGCTAAACCATCCAACATACTTTACAACCAGAGATTCATAAATATGAATAAACAAAGGAAATGTAACCTCTGCCCTCATGTGAAATCTTTATATATATATATATATAATTGTTTTATGACATTGTCATGTGAGAATTTTGAATATTTTTTTTTGTAAAAATTCAAAATTATGCACATGACAACATCTACAATCTTCACCAAAAAAGTTAGGAGGTGCATATCTTTAAAAGGTCCAGAATTTATGCTGACGTTTTTATCAATGTTGGAGTCACAAATTAAAACAAATTCATGATTTATTTTAGACTGACAAATTGTCCTCCTTTGTTAGCGACGCAGGGAAAAACTTCCTGGTTGGAAATCAAATACTATGATTTGCCCCCCGCCCCTTCCACACTTCAGTGTTAACCGTCGTCGATATGTAGATACTGAAACCCGTACGTGTAATGGAAATATATAATGTTATGCTGGAAAACTCTTATTGCAAGCTTCACTGTTGTTTTCCTCTTTTCATCGACCCGACAATTATTGACACATTACATTTCAATAATTCAGTTCCTATTGTGTATCTTAATAGTCCAATTCAACACAATAAGCATGAAAGTGCGTTCGATTTTATAAAATAGACGACATTATTGCTTGTGATAATAGAACTGATGCAATGTAGTTTTTCAGTTTCGGATTTTTGGGAAAAAAGTGCATTCTACAATAATATTTTTATATTGCGTCAAGTTTATTTCATTTGTTATATCCATTGTGGTTTTACCTGCATCACCTAACCACCACGCTCCCAAAACCCCTTACTTTAAACATTGACCGTCTCGATGGCTTTATGGAAAAGCGTCCGCCTCGAGACCATAAAACACAATCCCACATCCACTTGTTGTTAGATTAATCCTTAAAGATTAAGAAACTTTTCTTGTCTAACTGTAAAATTACTAATTCGACCTTGAACAGCATTACAACTAGCCAAGCATTCTGATTTGATCAGATATTAATAGTTGCCATGGTCACTAAGATTATAACCACTAGCAGTACAAACTCCCGAATTAGTATGGTCATCAATGGTATCCATGGGTAGTTTAGAACCCTAATTATCCAAAGTTAAAATCTCAAGTGTTTATTATTAAACATAAAACTCCTGACTGTGGTCGGGCATTTTTCGTATCCATAGGCATTTTAGGACCCTGATCACCCAACTTAGTCCATAATGAACATAATTTGAACAGGCGCATATGACTTGCATCCCATGACTTAGTTTAAAGTCCCTAACCGCTCAACTTAATTTACACTGAGAGGTTCATAAACACGTTCGTTAATATTCACCTGAAAAATATTTATATGTATATAGGTCCATATTTATCAACTCATCATATTTAAAGACCAAATTTGCCCAATATTTGTTTTAAAAATACAATAAAACAGTGTAAGTATTATAATCTTTGAACACAAACAAAACAAATGTCATGTTGTGTCTTGTGTTCATTTTAACACCGCTTATGAAATCGATTTTATTGATTTTAAATGGTTTTTATTCAATGTGGCTTTTGAAATGCACAATAATACAGCACAGAAAACTTCAAAAGGTTTAAAATCAACGGTATTAACCTAAAGAAAAAATCAATAGAGAATAAAACGAGTGTCTAATTTCCATGTGTTTTTTGATAAAGATATATAATGTGTGCGTTTATGCATTTCACTTCCATTAAAATGAGGCTGTGGATGGGAGGATACTTTTTTCTCTCTTATGTCTCCCACATAACATATGTGTTACGTCTTGATAAATCCGGTATTATAGACTTTTTTCTTTTTAGAAATGTATTTTTCCAATAACATTTGAAGTCCAGGATATAAAAAGGAATTTATATATCAACATGATCGAATTGATCTTTACATTTGGTCGTTTTCTCCATTTTGTGTCTAAAAATTGAAAATTTGCCACAATCGAACATCAGTTCTTCCACCAAATCCACAATTTTTAACGGTTTTATAAATTCAGTTTTTTTACTATTATTTTCAGTTTTGCCATCGAGGTGCTGCTAGTGCCGGAGGGAATCGCCATGAAGCCACAAGTACTGGTTTGATGTTAACGGGGCCATTTAATCCAGCTATAGCCGAAAACAAACCAATGCCGCCACCACCAATGTTTCGTTCAAAAACTGATGTAAGTTGAAATAAAACATACAGTAGGCCGATACATTCACCGTTAGCGATTTTAACCGATATAGTAAATGGTTTTCGCCAGCGTACCGCTTGTGCCCGATTTTAGTGCAGAGCGAAATAGGACTAATATATGGAGGCATATTTCGATTTTCCGCGTAAAAACGACGTTATCCCAGAAACGCATTTTAATATCCACTTGATGTACATTGTGTCATATACCATTTTTAAAAATTTTGTAATTCAATACAATTAAAAATGATATATGACAATTGTTTCACACAGACAAAAGGTTTTTATAACTAGTGAATTGGTTCGAGTATTTTTAGAGCCCAAACCCACCCCCACCCAAACCCCTATATTTTAAATACAGTATTAAAAATCAAGCACGTTAATGGCGTTCTTCTTTTAACTAGACCGAGTTTTACATAACAGTGAAAAATCAATAAAAGAAATAAATGACTTGACAACGATTTATTTTATTTTCTTTATGAAATGGCGTTACACCGATGCCATGCGCTAATTTTATGTTGTTATTGAATCGTGTATGAAATTAAGTTAAAACATGACAATGTGTTAAATTTTGAAAGCATTAACGATTTAAAAATTAACACACACACACACACACACACACACACACACACACGAAAGAAATTTTGCGCCTGTGCGTCTAAAACATTAAGATTACTACATGTATAATACGTTTCTCATGTGTAAAGCAAACCTACATGTACCAGGAAATTTCTGATCTTTTTTTCTCTAAATATTCATATCTACACATACTCAAAGTGAACAATTTAATATCAATACTATTTCACAGTATTTAAATCTATTACAAGTTCTTAAGTCGATAAAATAAATATTGAATTTAAATTTTTATCTCACTGGCTTATTTAAACAGCAGATATATATATTTATATAAGAACTTTCTAAAGGGATTGAAAACGTTACAATGAATGATATTATTATTTTAGCAATGGAAAACTATTCCATTAAGTTTATTTTCGCCATAGTCCAATTTTTTTCTTTTATATTTTTTCTTTTTTAATAAAATAATTACTAGTATATGAAAAATACAGTTATGTTTACGGGCCGTTAAATAACTATAAGTATGGATTTGTTATTTATGCTCGTTATTTTCACATGAGGGGAATTTTAAAGTTAAGAATGTTATTTATTCCTGTTCGGAAACAAAAAAGTAAAATTATGATCAGGGTCACTTTGAACACCTAGCCTTTTTTTAAATTATTTATTCATTTATTTACTTATTTATTTATTTGGTAATTTTACCTATAGCTTGTGCAATACTAAGGAATGTTAAAAGTAAACACAGTATGGTATAATAGAAGTTACAAAAAAAAAAAAAAACAAACTACACCGTAAATTCTTTAGATATTAAGCTTAACTAAGTATAATAAGCCACGAAGTGTTCAAAAATTTTCCAGTTTACATTGATAAAGCTGAAGCACTCACTCAATGACAAAGTGAAACATAGTGTTTACTTGCGATAATAATAGCCTCTCATGCCTATAGGTTCAAATCCTATCCTGGCTAGTTTGAGGCGGTTTGTTAGTTTGCCGCTTGTCGAAAGCCTGTTGTTTTCAGTGGGCATTCTGGTTTTCTACACTATCTCAGAACTGATCAGCTCAATATTTGTCATCGAATTTGGCAAGATACTCTGTAAATGTAACGCATTATACCCGTGAGATTCCGTAGCTGATTTAAAAAATAAAACGAAATATGTCTCTTCATAGTATCTTACAAAAATATTGATACAAAACTCGACGATTTTTTCTAGAAAACCAATTGGGTTTCTAATTTAACAAGATCTTGCAAGCATGGTGAACCAAGCTAGCTATTTTGAAAGTTTCAAGAACAATTTTATTCTGTACTATACAGTATCGAGACGTACTTCTCATCCACTTAACAACGAGGAATTTTACGTCGCAACGTCGAGACGCCACCAGCTCTTGTTGAAACTACACCCGGTTTTAGCCAAAAGGCACTTATAGGCACAATTTTCTCCACATAATTATATATTGAGAAATCATTTGTTTTCTTTGTGTCAACATTTTCTTTGTTTTGGTGAACTCCTTGACCCACGAATTCACATATCAACGAAACAGTTTATACATACATGTATTTCAAATTTACTTTAAACGGTAACCACAAATCACAAATTCACCACCACCAACCCTTCCGAAATGTTTTTGTTTTACTTCTTATAACAATGAAAAATACACATCGCGAAATAAAAAATTATATTATTTAAAAGCGAAAATTTATGTATAAATCAACATTTCACAATTAAACTCTATAATGATCAGTTTACACAGGCTTGTTATGAAAGGATATAAAACCTGTTGATATACAAGTCTGTCTACAGTTACGAGTTATAACAATGGATGATCTGTCTGTCTGTGGGGTATATTGTGTTGTAATTCTATTGTATCTAATCTAGTATCAACGTGTTAACATAAAGAATACGACTTAAATTAAATATAATAATTGTTCTTTATTTTTATGCATTCTTCTAAACCTATTATCCGTCGCTAAATGACAGAATTTATATAAAGTAGTTCGAGAACGAAATAATTATTATATTGCTATGCGGAACACATGACACGGGTATGTTGTGTCGGTGTTGTCGCTAAAATGGTGAAAATTACGTATTTTTGTAAAAATTCTTACTATTATTTTTGAAATTTTCCGAAGATGAGTTATTTTTGGGTGGACAGACCTGAATCGAGGAAAAAGTCCAATCTACCACGAATCCTACGAGTACGTATGATGCTTGTTTTAGGGATCAGGAATCGGTGACAGTTTTGTGGTGTTGGTCGCAGTGTTTTGTAGTGCTATTAATTTTTCGGTATTGATATTTTTTATTTTCAATATCTAATAATATGGGGGTATCTGATGTCGTGGGCTTGGAGTGCATGTTGTATTTACTAAGGATTGGATTTGTTACCGAGAGTTTATTTATTTATTTATTTATTTATTAATTTATCCATTCATTCATTTGTTCATTCATTCATTTACGTTACTTTTCAGTATGAAAAACGCAGGGATTATATTATGATTATTTGAAGTAGGGGTTGCAAACGCCATTTTTTGCCAAGCATTTTCGATTTGATAATAAATCTAATCTTTGTTTAATTTTGTGTGTGTAATGCTTTGTAATTATGCATTAAAAAATTGGTTTGTCAGTTTTAGTGTTTTACGACACGCAGAGTTCCTATTTCCGGTGTCATGTTTGATACTACTTAAGTATTGACATGGCTTCTACTGTTTGAAACTGATGATGTCATGTTCGTTATAAATGCCAAACATGTATTTAAATTTTTGAATTTTCTGAATGAAAAAAAAAATAATATGACATAACTTCCAATATTAAAATTTGTTATCATGTTTCGTTTAGCTTTCAATATTGAAATTAGTTACCATGTTCGTTATAACTTCCAATACTGAGAGTTGGATTTCATGTTCGTTATAACTTCCTATACTGAGAGTTGGATTTCATGTTCGTTATAACTTCCAATACCGAGAGTTGGATTCATGTTCGTTATAACTTCCAATACTGAATGTTGGATTCATGTTCGTTATAACTTCCAATACTGAATGTTGGATTCATGTTCGTTATAACTTCCAATACTGAAAGTTGGATTCATGTTCGTTATAACTTCCAATACTGAGTGTTGGATTCATGTTCGTTATAACTTCCAATACTGAGAGTTGGATTCGTGTTCGTTATAACTTCCAATACTGAGAGTTGGATTTCATGTTCGTTATAACTTCCAATACTGGGAGTTGGATTCATGTTCGTTATAATTTTCAGTCCTGGAAGTTGGATTCATTTTGTTGTTACTTCAAATATTGGAAGTTGGAGTTCTGTCCGTTATAACTTCCAATACTGAAAGTTAGAGTTATGTTAGGTGTATGTTAGGTGACACTAAATGACCATACCGTAGACCACGTGGTACTACATGCACATATGATATTTTAAAACATGTGGCACAAAATGACCATTATAAACCACATTACACTAAATAGACATATTATAGAGCATGTGGCACAAAATAACCACTTCATAAACCATGTGTCACTAATATTGGACATATGATATTTTAAAACATGTGGCACAAAATGACCATTATAAACCACATTACACTAAATAGACATATTATAGAGCATGTGGCACAAAATAACCACTTCATAAACCATGTGTCACTAATATTGGACATATGATATTTTAAAACATGCGGCACAAAATGACCATTATAAACCACGTTACACAAAATGGACATATTATAGAGCATGCACTTCATTTCATTTAATCTAATTTTACTATTTTCAGGTAAATTATAAAACCACTAATAGGTTTTCAGAACACGATAACAGACACGCCTTCCAAGATCATGGCGTATATTTTGGAAATGTAAGTACTAATACAGTTATACATATGATATACATGTATTTTTGGAAACCGGTCAATATCCGACAGAATTTCAAGTTTGTACATATAGATCTGTACTGTCCACACATGATGAAAATTATTAGTACGATTTTAAATAAATTAAAAAAATATATATTTAAAGTAAATAAATAAAAAAATCAGTTGATGATTTTTTACTCATTAATCACCCCAATGCTTATCACTAAAGAAAACACTGGATTTTGCAATCAGCTTTTTAATTATAATTTTTAACTTCAATTCATACCTACCCTGAAATTATAAAGCATGTCTTAATTATTTGATTAAAATTACTGTAGTACTTCATTTCGTTTGATAACATGTGAGTCACATTTGAATGATTTGCACGCTATTTCGTCATGTTTCATGAATTTGTAGAAATATGAAATGCATTAGGTTGTATTTAACTTAAATAAAACAAGCGGGTGAAGGCAATATTCCAAAAACTTATTAAATAATTAACACATTGTTCTATAATTAAGGTTGTTAGAGCCACTGACTCGAAAAGAAAATTTGTCACTTTGAAATGATCAAATCCGTCTCCATAATGCAGTTATGCACACAGTCTTCTGGAATTGGAATTTAATCCCAAATGGAAAGAGGACTTATTCACTTATATCGATACGATACCAGACTCAGCCTACGGAAATTGAAGGAGACGAATGGAACTTATACACGTCTAAAACAATATACTGGAATTTGGTTTTACTTGTTAGAAAGACTAGTAAAATGTTTTCATGAGAGAGAGAGAGAGAGAGAGAGAGAGAGAGAGAGAGAGAGAGAGAGAGAGAGAGCAAAAAATATCACTGTAACAATTTGGTCGGTCTGACCCATCCGAAATGCACCGCTAAAAAATAAATTTTGATTTAAGAAAAAAAAAAAACAAAAAAAAAAAAAAAAACAAAAAAAAACACCAACAGCACTTTATCCAGCCTGTCATAAAGATTTTATTCTGTTTTGATTAATTGGGTGATATATTTTCGACTTAAGGAATCCAAAGACACTTCGGAATTACCCGGTAACGTCTTTTTAACGCTATCACTGTATAGAAAATATAATATCCGAAATGATTAAAGGCTGTACTTAGATTATGTTTGTTTGTTTATCATAAAACAAGGACCAATAAAAGGTAGTAAGAGGAATTCTATTTAAATTCTTTAAACATACGAAATCATTAAAATCTATAGAATATAGCTATACTCGCTCGAAAATGAGATACAACACGGACAATAAATATACTTATCATGATACACTATATAGATAATCACTATATCGGGTAGTCAGGTCATTTACATATTACCGGCATGTTGGGTAGACGGATTATGAATTCATCGGACACGTCAATGACAATTTTCCTGGCGTCGATGGCTGTCAATTATTCGTCGAACGTGTCTTCGCCTTTCGACGCTTTCTTTCCAATCTCAATCGTGCAGCTTAATTTGAGAATGTTTGTCAGCTCGCATGCCATGGGTTTCTCCGGTTTTACCCACAATTGTCACGATATAAGTGGGGGGGGGGGACTTACATGGGCGTAAATATTACTCCACTCTGCTTATTTACATGAGCAGAGTGACAATCTTCTGGCTAGGCTAAAAGTACGACACGGTAACGTATTAGTTGAGTGACAGTGAGAAAGGTTTGTTTTTTTTTTTTTTTTTTTTTACAAAAATCTCTATCTAGCATTATATTTCCAGTTTTTCTATCAGGTTAAATAAAAACTGTATAACAATAATAAAATAATCCAAAAACAACCCCAAACCTGTGAAATGAATTGGTCCATGTGACTGATCGAAGGGATTCCGCCGGATTTAATCCGCGACCTTGATTGTGAACTAGTGTGTTATAAAAATACACGTATATATAAAAGTCTTAAAGTCGTCGATAGAACGCTCTAGAGAACATTATTATAATTTAAATATTATTATTTCTAATTTCAGTGTAACCAAGATAGAAGTTTGGGTAGAAAAATAATTTTACCGGATTTAAGACTCCATCATACAGAAAAGGAATTCTTAAAACACCACGGTAAAACAGTTGTAGATCGCGACTTGCACACGACATATGGAACATCTTTTACAGGAAACCAAACAACTTCTGCACCGGTTTATCGCAGATTTGCTAAGGTTTATAAACAGCCGTCTGGGGGTGCGGTTAAACTAGATACAACAACAACGGATCAGTTTAAAAGCCCGGATGTACCTTATAGAACACCAACTCACGTGTTAGCGATATCACAAGAACCGTTTTTGAAACATAACGCATGGAAATATTCAAATCATGGACTCCGAAAAATTTATCCCCCATATGACAGAAAAAATGAACCACTAGTCAACAATGAATTTAATAGATATGGGGCTGCATTTACAGTCTAATTATAGTTAAAATTTGAGTGTTTGCGGTTTTTGTAAATAAACATTGAATTACTGCTCAATTTATTGTCGTAAAGTCCAATGTGTTCTCGTTAGGAATTTGATTTTTAAGATCCAAGACTTATCAGATTACAAACTATTATTTATGTCTCTGAATCGGTTTGACAAACGCTTTTTAAGAAGCCCATCAGAAGATTATTTTGGTGAAACACTCAAACAAAAGATGATTTGGATACAATTTTTCAAAAGATCAACCTGTTCAAAAGATGAGCTTTGTGTCTTTGCAGACAATGTTAACTTACCATTTTGTTTAAACTTGTTCAAATTATGATTTTTGCGTAACCAGTTCCAGAGATTTTTTGCTGAAGTTCTAAAGATGATTTTGTTGAACCGTTTTCAAGAAAAGTTTTTTTTTTGCCAGAGTCTGGATTTATATTCAAATGTCAAATTATTTTAATTCAGTACTTAAGGCGTATACTTCTGCTTTAGTTACGTTAAGACAAATCAATCAGATTCAGGAGGTCGGCCTATTTATTTCTAAATAATTTATCTGAACAGCATTTTGTTATGCCTGAGGGTAGGGTAGCGTTACATGTTTTATCTGTGTGTGTGTGTGTGTGTGTGTGTGTGTGTGTCCGGAGTACAATATATCTTTGAACACCGTTTATATACGTGTTTTGTGAAAGCACAGCGTATTAAGAATCACTTCTATAATATCCAATGGCTCATTTCCATTGTACGTTTCCAGAAGAACACAAAATACTTAACCCTTTTCCAAATCAAACGTAGGATTTCACTAAAACCAAATGCCGATTTAATTTTTTCTTATGATTTTTTTAAGCGTAAGATTCACCGAATAGATATTTCGAGTCTCGATGTTTTAGACTACATATCATGTATCTGTTAATTTTAAGCGAACAAGTTTCTTTAATTTACACTTTCTTTCGTCGAAAGTCTTAACAAGCTTATAGGCCGATCATTATAACTAGACGTCAGTCATCAGCTTTTCATGCCAGTTACTGTCGAGGCAGGTTGTCTTTATTCCGTCGAACTTTTTGCGTTTCGAATTTCGCTTAGCTCGGTTTTTTTCCTCGACATTTTTAAAAGGTATAGCATTGTTTACTTAAAGTGAATAAGACGCATGTTAGTCACATGCAGCGAGTGTATTATGAAATGGTGGTTGGGTGAGTGAGTGGGTGGATGTGTTGTTTTTAGTGTTTGTGAAGCCAATATCTGTGATATTTATTTATATGATTATTGCTACAATTTACGTCGAAAATCAATCAGAATAAAGTTATTTTGTACAGTTTTTGTTTATTCTTTAGTATCTTTGACAATGGTAACAGAGATTCACCTCTGTTTTTTGATGACATTAAAGATACACATATGTCGGTATTGCAATGATAGAACTCTAAACAACTGGCAGCTGTATTCCATGTCTAATTTTGTACAATCGAGTGGTAATTATTTACTACTATACTACTACTGATTATAATGATATGATAATCTTCATTGATATGTATCATGAACTCTTGTATAAAGAGGGAAAGCTGCGGACATAATCAACGGATAAGGAATGTCGGAACTGGAAACAACTAAAATCGACCTCAAAAGGTGAGACTAGGTGCTTAGGAGAGAAAGTTTTTTGTAATGCTTTTCTTTCTGTGGCATAAAATGTGTCGGGTATGAATAACTGTATTAATCAGTAAGTGATCGGAACAATGAAGTACCCTAGTACTTATCTACTTGTAGACTGAGTAACTACCAAGTAGGGTTTACATGGACACAATAAAACATGTTTCCCCAACTAATTACAATGCTAGCAAATAGTGGGGGAAAAAATCTGTTGAACCTGATCTATAATCAAACGTTGTGTTTAAAGCCGGATGTTTTTAATTTTCACTTACAAACTCCTGACCTAAAGGTTTTGACACCCCACGTTGGTGGTATTCGAAGATTTTTCATAGACATACTAATACAAGAGGCCCATGGGCCTTAACGCTCACCTGAAGATATGTCCAATATTGTTTGCACAGTGCAATAGACAATATATAAAGTACAGAAACTTTATAAGTTTTCTCAAGTAAAGAACTTCCACAAAACTTAATCAGAAATATATCCACTCACTTTTCATTTATAAGTAGCTTAAATAATATGCATGAAGTAACTGTAGTGCAATGAATAATTTCCAAATCATTAATGAATTTCAGTATAATTATACAGCTATGTACTTGACCTTTGAACATATATGACCTTGAACCACATATGATTGTCATGTCAATACCTACAATATTCTAATATACATGCCTATGCATGACATTAATAGCTTTCAAGATAATTAATAATTTAAGTATTCCTATGTTGATATGACCTTGACCTTTGAACGTATGACCTTGAACCATATATCAAAATGATTGGCATGTCAATACCTACAATATTCTAATATACAAGCCTATACAAAAAGTTAATAGTTTTCAAGATAATTAGCAATTTAAGTCTTCTTTTGCAGCTGTGACCTTGACCTTTCAACATATAACCTTGAACTATATATCAAAATGATTGGCATGTCAATACCTACAATATCCTAATATACATGCCTATACAAAAAGTTAATAGTTTTCAAGATAATTTGCAATTTAAGTTTTCTTTTGCAGCTGTGGCCTTGACCTTTCAACATATGACCTCGAACTATATATCAAAATGATCGTTGTCACAATACCTACAATATCTAATATACATGCCTATACAAAAAGTTAAGAGTTTTCAAGATAATTAGCAATTCAAGTTTGTTTTCTTTTGCAGCTGTGACCTCTAACTTTCAACATATGACCTTGAACCATATATCAAAATGATCATCATGTCAATACCTACAATATTCTAATATACATGCCTATACAAAAAGTTAATAGTTTTCAAAAAAATTTACAATTTAACTTTTCTTTTGCAGCTGTGGCCTTGACCTTTCAACATATGACCTTGAACTATATATCAAAATGATCGTTGTCACAATACCTACAATATCTAATATACATGCCTATACAAAAAGTTAAGTTTTCAAGATAATTAGCAATTCAAGTTTTCTTTTGCAGCTGTGACCTTGAACTTTCAACATATGACCTTGAACCATATATCAAAATGACTGTCATGTCAATACCTACAATATTCTAATATACATGCCTAACGAAAAGTTAATAGTTTTCAAGATAATTAGCAATTTAAGTCTTCTTTTGCAGCTGTGACATTGACCTTTGAAGGTATGACCTTGAACTATATATCAAAATGATTGGCATGTCAATACCTACAATATTCTCATATACATGTACATGCCTATACAAAATATTAATAGTTTTCAAGATAATTAGCAATTTAAGTTTTCTTTTGCAGCTGTGACCTTGACCTTTCAACATATGACCTTGAACCATATATCAAAATGATCGTCATGTCAATACCTACAATATTCTAATATACATGCCTATACAAAAAGTTGATAGTTTTCAAGATATAGTGACATATATATAATTTTTTTGCAATTTCCCCACTCAGTGCCTTACAATTTCCCTATTTTGAGCTCCATGGCTACCATTTGTGCAAATCTAAAAAACAGATGACCTAAGGATGTTATAAATGAAATAACTAAGGTATATCTCTTGTAGATTCAGAGGAGAGGATTTTTAAAGTTTTTCACAATTTTCCCCCTTATCGGGCCCCAAGGGGACATAACTCCTTCATTTGTGCAATTCTGAAAGGGCTTCACCCAGGCATAATGGTTACCAAGTTTCATCAAATTTGGTTTGGTAGTTTGAGAGGAGATGATAAAAATGTTAAAAGTTAACGCACGACGCACGACAGACGACAGACGGTGAACCATCGCAATAGCTCATCTGAGCTTTCAGCTCAGGTGAGCTAAAAAAGTCAAAATTAATATTATCTTGTAAAAAGCTGTATTTTTATTACATTATATTCAGTAAAGTCATTCCTTATAAACAAAACCAATTCTAAATTAACACTTTCATCATTCACAATCATTCACTCCTAATTAAACACCTGTTCAAGCTCCATACATTAGAATGAATCACACATTTACAACTGTATCATTATACATCCTCGCAGTCAACATCAAACACCTCAAACCATACTATTAATATGTGTTAACTTTATACAGCCAATCTATCTTTTAAAACAAATAAAGGTAGCCTTCAAGAACAAACCTTTTTTATCCTTATACAATAACTACATTTTTTTGTTAAATCCAATGTCCGTCCAATGTCGGGATTAGTGCATGTCCAATATGTGCATTAATTTTCCAATTCAGGAAGAAATGTCTGTCCAATTTCAGGATTACTAACGATTGCCCGTCTAATTTTGAAAGTAGCGCCTGTCCAATTTTGAGGGTAGTGCCTGTCCAATTTTGAGGGTAGTGTCTGTCCAATTTGGAGGGTAGTGTCTGTCTAATGGCAGGATAGTGAATGTTTTTAATGCAAGAAGGGTCTGTCCAATGTCAGTAGTGCCTGTCCAATTTCGAGATGATTCTGTAGAATTTTTAAACAATCATTATAATTTTTAAAAATCAAATTGAAGAAAAAAAGCAATGACACAATTTGATTGATAATTTGATCATGTTTCAAGTATTTTTCAATTTGAATAAAACACATGAATAAATCATGTCCTTTTCTTTCATAATTAAACTTTTTTGTTCATGGTGACCAAGTACTAGTATTTCTCCTTTTTATACAGGCCATACTTTAAATTTAAAACCTACTGTTTCATGTTTTTTCTCAATTATTAACTCCCTTTGGGTAATTAAAAGCGAAAGAATAGGGAATGAAGCTTGTATAGCCAAGGTAATATATAAACAATATATAAATCTGTATACTATTACTGTATAAGTAAAGTACATAAATATATACTAGTGTTACAGTACTGTATAATTAAAGTATACACATATACTGGTAAACATAATGATAGATAATTGACTTCTTTAACATATAGTCTTTTAAAGAGTAAATTATTTTTGTGTCATTAAATCAAATCTACAATGTAACTCATGTCATACTTATACAAAATATACCCTAAACAAGAGGTCTATGGGCCTTAACGCTTACCTGAGGAAATGTCCGAAAAGTTGCAAAGAACTTAATTACAAAAACTTTACATAAAAAGCTCATATGCATGATTTAAATAGTAGAATGAATAATTTTCAAATAATAAAACCATATGGTTATGCAGCCATAATTTTGACTTTTGAACATATGACCTTGAACCATATATCAAAATGATTGTCATATCAATACCTACAATATTCTTATATATATACATATACAAAAAGTTCATAGTTTTCAAGATAATTCACAATTTCAGTCTTCTTCTACAGTTATGACCTTGAACTTTCGACATATGACCTTGAACCATATATCAAAATGATTGTCATATCAATACCTACAATATTCTTATACATTTGCATATACAAAAAGTTCATAGTTTTCAAGATAATTCACAATTTAAGTCTTCTTCTACAGTTATGACCTTTAACTTTCGACATATGACCTTGAACCATATATCAAAATGATTGTCATATCAATACCTACAATATTCTAATATACATGCCTTTACAAAAAGGTTATAGTTTTCAAGTTAATGCAAAATTTAAGTATTTATTAGCAAAAATAACATTTCAGGGGCAACAACTCCTACATGCATTTCATATAGTTACAAAACTGGTTACCTTGTTAAATTTTGTAATGCTGAACATTTTAACAATGTTTTGAATTCATATATCTCTTAATATTTGCAAGAAAATTGCCTAATACTGCAAAAATCACAAATTAGATCATGACCCTGATTTGTAACCTTGACCCTATTTTAAAGGTCATTTCAAAACTGGAAACATCATGTCATTGTCTGTTCAAATAGTCAAGTTATAACAATTCGAAGCCATTTTATGAAATTTTTTAAATTAAACACAAAAAACGTGTGACCCATTTTCGACCAAATTTCACAAAATGAACAAACTATAGTCTTAAGACCCTAGAGAAGCCAAATAATACGTCAGATTTTTTCTCCCATCATCAGTTTGGAGAAGAAGATATTTAAAGATTTTTGGACCCCTAGGTCACCTTGACCTAGTTTTGGTAGCCATGGCAATGCCATGAACAAATCTGAATTGCACTGGCCCATATATGCTTCTGATCAAGTATCACTGAAATCTGTCCAGCAGTTTTGGAGAAGTTGAAAATAGGTGTTAACAAAGCACACAAGAATGAAAGCACATACACACGCCACACCATGCCATAAGCTTAAACAACCTTTTGGTCAGGTGAACTTATAACTATAGAATAAACAATCAACTTGGAATTTGTTTTATATATAAATTTGTACATAACCTTGCTATCATAAATGCTGCATTTTCAATATATATACCATAGGATTAATTATTTCTGTCCCACAGCCCTATATAATCTATGAAAAAGGCCATTGATAACAGTAATAATTTTGAATATAAAATACCAGTAATGTTACTAGTGAAAATTCCCAAAACACACAATACTTTGCCTATTCACATGACCTCTGACCTTAAATAATGCTAATTTGAAAATTACTCTCATTATATGGTATCTCATTAAATTAGCATGTCCCCTGACCTTGGTACATGTATTCATCATAACCATGACATATATCATGTGACCTTTGACCTCAAAGATGTTATCTTAATATTCTTATAACATGTAACAACCTGACAAGTACCTTATATTTCATATTCTCCTGACCTTGGTTTTCAGCAACAAACAATTTTTTCCTTATATATGACTTTTGTCCTTATATTCTTTATACATATTTTCATCACTCATTATCACAGAATCTCAAACATTTACACTCATATGTTTAGACAAACGACCTTTGACACAATTCCCAATATGACCGCTGACCTTTACACACAATCTTTACTGACCTTTTAGCACAGGTAACGCATAGTATTGTACTCAACTTGGTACATATTTCAGCAAATTATTTCTTGACAAATATCTATAATTATAAGCTATCGCAGGTTTTTAAAACCTGGATAAAAAAATCTAACAAGTTCATAGAATATCAGAGAAAAAGTCCTCTTTTCTATATTGCAGTTTGATAACAGAGCTTAGTTTTGAAAAAAAAAAAATGGCATCTATATTTGTCAGTTCCAAATATGTACTAATTACAATGTATTCATAATTAAAATTTTACTTAATCAAATCCAGTTACATGTGTGTACTAGTATTTATTTTTTGTAATCAAGTTAATATGTTTTTATATACATTTTTATTGTAAAAAGTTATTCCACAACAAGAAATTTTTATCATGCATAGTATTCCTGTTTTTATCTTCTTTAATTCCTGCACTCTTCATTTTTTAAATTCTTAAGTATATTAAGAGAATATATTGCTCATGCAAAAGCGTCAAACCAACAAGCAAAATGACAGCCAGAGAAAATGATGATCTATATAGGACAAAGGACATAAAATTAAAATTTGAGAGCCTTCAAATAAGTTAACTTTTTTGCACTGTAACTTTTTGATTTGTTTTCAGTGAATCCATTACAATTACATGACATAAACTTTCTCAACATCATCTAAATGGAAGATATCCCGAGTACGGGGGCAGACAACCCTACCATCATTCATTGTTGCTTGGTCCAAAAGTGACTGAAAAAATAAAATAAAATAAAACAGTTAAATATCGACTAAATAAATTGGTAATTCAAATCTGTAATAAAGTGGGAGTGAAAATGTTTTACATTCTAGTCAGACTCTTTCACTTATATTAGGACAGTCATTTCTGGGATAGTGAAGGGCACAGAAATACCAAAGGAAAACATTTGGTTAGCAATCTGAAATTTCTCACACTAGAATTTGACCTGTGTCAGTGACTGGGGTTCAAATCTAAATTGTAAGAGGTGCTGTGGGTACTCTTTCAACCATTCTGCCAACAAAGGCCCCTTAATCTGTGAAAGATGAACCATAAAACAATAAATATGTGTTGTGGTTAGTTAAGATTTTGCAGTAGGCATTTTGTACTTTTTAAATTTGTGCATGTAAAAATTATCTGTAGAAAATGTTGTTGCTGAAAATTAAAAAATCAATAATATTCATTTATAAAATAAGGGAAATAACTCCTAACATCTGACATATTAAGCCCCCACCCCAACCTAAACCCAACCCCAATTTCTAGAAAATCAATTTGTTTTACTATAAAGTTTGAAAATATAGATGCAAAATACTCCCTTCTTAACACCTTACTAACAAGAGTTATAGAAAGACTGAGAATGTACATGAACTAATTTAGTAATCTTATCCGATCTTTAAATACATGTCAGGTATTTTTTTATTCCTCGACAACAAACTCTTACTTACATTATAACCATATACATGTCCATTAGGTAATACCATTGGTGGATTATGTTCATTTAATGGCTGTCCTGATATGGCACATATCAACTTAGAGTTAGCACAATGAGCAAATGGAAGTGATTTACCAAGCTCATTCAAGTGTCGACTACATACAGGGCAATCTGGATTCTTACTGTCATGATCTGGTTTATAACACAATCTTTTTGAAGATAAGGAAAAATTATATAAACATAAGAAATGTCAAAAGCATAGCTCAACTAGATTGGTTCTTAAAGACTTTGTAACATCAAATCCTATAAATTCCAGTGTCATATGACACCAATTTAACACAGAGATCATGTTTCCTTAGTAACGTTAACTTCCAGTGTCATATGACACCAATTTAACACAGAGATCATGTTTCCTTAGTAACATTAACTTCCAGTGTCATATGACACCAATATAACACAGAGATCATGTATCCTCGGTAACCTTAACTTCCAGTGTCATATCACACCAATTTAATACAAAGATCATGTTTCCTTAGTAACCTAACTTTGAGATCATGTTTCCTTAGTAACCTTAACTTCCAGTGTCATGTCACACCAATATAACGCAGAGATCATGTTTCCTTAGTAACCTTAACTTCCAGTGTCATGTCACACTAATATAACACAGAGATCATGTTTCCTTAGTAACCTTAACTTCCAGTGCCATGTCACACCAATATAACACAGAGATCATGTTTCCTTAGTGACCTTAACTTCCAGTGTCATGTCACACCAATTTAACACAGGGATCATGTTTCCTTAGTGACCTTAACTTCGAGTGCCATGTCACACCAATTTAACACAGGGATCATGTTTCCTTAGTAACCTTAACTTCCAGTGTCATGTCACACCAATATAACACAGAGATCATGTTTCCTTAGTGACCTTAACTTCCAGTGCCATGTCACACCAATATAACACAGAGATCATGTTTCCTTAATAACCTTAACTTCCAGTGCCATGTCACACCAATATAACACAGAGATCATGTTTCCTTAGTAACCTTAACTTCCAGTGTCATGTCACACCAATATAACACAGGGATCATGTTTCCTTAGTAACCTTAACTTCCAGTGCCATGTCACACCAATATAACACAGAGATCATGTTTCCTTAGTAACCTTAACTTCCAGTGTCATGTCACACCAATATAACACAGAGATCATGTTTCCTTAGTAACCTTAACTTCCAGTGCCATGTCACACCAATATAACACAGAGATCATGTTTCCTTAGTAACCTTAACTTCCAGTGCCATGTCACACCAATTTAACACAGGGATCATGTTTCCTTAGTAACCTTAACTTCCAGTGCCATGTCACACCAATATAACACAGAGATCATGTTTCCTTAGTAACCTTAACTTCCAGTGCCATGTCACACCAATATAACACAGAGACCATGTTTCCTTAGTGACCTTAACTTCCAGTGTCATGTCACACCAATTTAACACAGGGATCATGTTTCCTTAGTGACCTTAACTTCCAGTGCCATGTCACACCAATTTAACACAGGGATCATGTTTCCTTAGTGACCTTAACTTCCAGTGTCATGTCACACCAATTTAACACAGGGATCATGTTTCCTTAGTAACCTTAACTTCCAGTGTCATATGACACAAATATAACACAGAGATCATGTTTCCTAACTAACCTTAACTTCCAGTGTCATGTCACACCAATATAACACAGAGATCATGTATCCTCAGTAACCTTAACTTCCAGTGTCATATCACACCAATATAACACAGAGATCATGTATCCTCAGTAACCTTAACTTCCAGTGTCATATCACACCAATTTAATACAGAGATCATGTTTCCTTAGTAACCTAACTTTGAGTGCCATGTCACACCAATATAACACAGAGATCATGTTTCCTTAGTAACCTGAACTTCGAGTGCCATGTCACACCAATATAACGCAGAGATCATGTTTCCTTAGTAACCTTAACTTCCAGTGTCATGTCACACCAATATAACACAGAGATCATGTTTCCTTAGTAACCTTAACTTCCAGTGTCATGTCACTCCAATTTAACACATGGATCATGTTTTCTTAGTAACCTTAACTTCCAGTGTCATGTCACACCAATATAACACAGAGATCATGTATCCTCAGTAACCTTAACTTCCAGTGTCATATAACACCAATTTAATACAGAGATCATGTTTCCTTAGTAACCTAACTTCGAGTGTCATGTCACACCAATATAACAAAGAGATCATGTTTCCTTAGTAACCTTAACTTCCAGTGTCATGTCACACCAATTTAACACATGGATCATGTTTTCTTAGTAACCTTAACTTCCAGTGTCATGTCACACCAATATAACACAGAGATCATGTTTCCTTAGTAACCTTAACTTCTAGTGTCATGTCACACCAATATACAGTAGAACCTCTGAAAACTGATGGTCCTCTGGACCGAGAAAAAAATTCGGTTTTGACAGGTTTCAGTTTATAGAGGTTTTCGCCAAGAGTTACTTGCCCCTGATAAACATCGGAAATTTGTCACATAGGGCGAGTAACAACAAGGACATTGAATTTAGAAGTAGATGAACAATTAGGGTTGTTATTTTATGTACTTGAACATATATTGAATAAAAGGAAATTTTTGGAAAAAATAGAAAAGTCTTTGTTATTTTTTACGTTACGAAACTGTCCACATGTATCACTTGTCATATATAAATGCACATGATTTTTTTCTCCGCTACATGCATCAGTTATTGGGAAGAAATCATTGATCATTATGGTGATGTTTTGTAGTGCTATGTAAAGCTAATAAAGATAAAATCTAAAAAAGTTAGGAAGCACCATTTTTTCTGGGTTGCTTCCAACATTCTGTCCTATATATTGAACTCGGAAATTGTTCGCGGGACAAATTAATTTTTTAAGGATTTGTGATTGTTTATGGGTTATGTTGCACATTTTCTACTGTACTTTTGGGTTTTCCATCAACAAATTTTCGCACAACTGGATGGATAATAAGTAAAACAAGAAAAGAATTCCTGGGTCCCCCGCCGGTCAAGCAGTATACTAGTATACTGTATATGAAATTGCAATATTTTCAAACATTCAGGGCTGTTCCAGAATTAAATGTGTGGGGAGGTTGGGAGGAACATTTTTTTACCCCCACCACCCATTTTTTTTTCTTCTATTTTTCCTGTCGCAAATATATCCAAAATACTACAATCTAAAATCAAACAAATACCTATTAACATATATAAGTTTATCTCAAATGTACGAGACAATATCACTGTACAGTTTTTGTTTAAAAATCATATTCAAGTTTCCTACTCTGGTTTACATACTGTATAAAATCACATACCTTATTGCAGAGATATACATGTAAGAAAATGGTCAGAATAGGGGACAGGAAAAACACAAGATGATGCCTCGTCATCTGTTGTCAATATCTGGTCAATATTGTTCCCATGAAAATGAGTTGCCTGATTGTAGGCATGAAAGCACTTTCAAGGTCAATTTTTGATACAATGAAGTAATTATTGTGGTCAAAGTCCCATAACTCCAACAAAAAATATCGACCAAGGCCGATTTAGGAACTTGACTAAGGTATTAGTGGTATAAACATTTGGTATAAATTTCATGTAAATCCATCAAAATTTGTAGGCATGAAAACGCTTACATGGTCACAAAGTCCCATAACTCCAACAAAAAGTATCGACCAATGCTGATTTTCGAACTTGACCAAGGTAATAGTGGTATAAACATTTGGTATTTTATGAAAATCCGTCAAAATTTGTAGGCATGAGAGCGCTTACAAAAAAGTTTGACGGACGGAAACACGGACACAGGGACACACGGACGGACGCCTGGCATTTCTATGTCCCCGCTCCGCGTTGCGGCGGGGGACAATAAAAATATAAAACTGGTTGGAGTGAAGTGGCATTTACCGGTATCTTGACCGGGGCCCAGTAAAAATAATTTTGAAGGGTCATAAGTAAAATTAATTCTCTTTGATTAATTTTTAGTGTTTTTGGTTTTTAACATGAATATAAAGCCATAAAAGGTAAAAAAAAATTTAAAAAAAACCACCATGTTCATGAAATACACTTTGTTTTCACAATCATATTTTTTCTTACAATCATATTGTTTAAGTGTAATAAGGCATAAGAAGCACATTTGATAATGACTTGCGTAGATATGCAACCGAACACATAATGGCTTACAAACAAACACCTGTCCGACCAAGCTATTGGAATAAATGTTAGTTGATTATCAATTATCGTTTCCTATTGTTTACGTGGATAGGACATGATGTAAGTAATAATGATCTCCATTGTTTCAATGTTTGTCTTGATTAGACATTAACTGAGATGAATAAATAGAAAGAAAACATCATTGTTTAACATTAAAATAAAGTGTGGTATTCAGTAGATGAAAATGTCGGTTTCTGAGTGAAATTATTTAAATGATTAGAAAAATTAATGACTGATTTTGCATTAAAATCAAAGCAAAATCAGGCTTTTTCCAAGATCGGTTTTCACAGGTGAAATTGATAGTCAGAGGACAGATTTTTCATAAAAGACGGATTTTTCATAAAAAATCAGCCAGTATTCAGAATTCACAGGGTTCGGTTTATCAAGGTTTGTAACAAAAGGAATATAGAGAAAAAAAATCGGGACCATCGGACCTGGCCGGTTTAGAAAGGATTTCGGTTTTCTCAGGGTTCGGTTTCCGGAGGTAATACTGTAACACAGAGATCATGTGTCCTCAGTAACCTTAACTTCGAGTGTCATGTCACACCAATATAACACAGTGATCATGTTTCCTTAGTGACCTTAACTTCCAGTGTCATGTCACACCAATGAAACACAGAGATCATGTTTCCTTAGTGACCTTAACTTCCAGTGTCATGTCACACCAATATAACACAGAGATCATGTTTCCTTAGTGACCTTAACTTCCAGTATCATGTAACACCAATATAACACAGAGATCATGTTTCCTCAGTAACCTTAACTTCCAGTGTCATGTCACACCAATTTAACACAGAGATCATGTTTCCTTAGTAACCTTAACTTCCAGTGTCATGTCACACCAATATAACACAGAGATCATGTTTCCTTAGTAACCTTAACTTCCAGTGTCATGTCACACCAATATAACACAGAGATCATGTTTCCTTAGTAACTTTAACTTCCAGTGTCATGTCACACCAATATAACACAGAGATCATGTTTCCTTAGTGACCTTAACTTCCAGTGTCATGTCACACCAATATAACACAGAGATCATGTTTCCTTAGTGACCTTAACTTCCAGTGTCATGTCACACCAATACAACACAGAGATCATGTTTCCTTAGTAACCTTAACTTCCAGTGTCATGTCACACCAATATAACACAGAGATCATGTTTCCTCAGTAACCTTAACTTTCAGTGTCATGTCACACTAATATAACACAGAGATCATGTTTCCTCAGTAACCTTAACTTTCAGTGTCATGTCACACCAATATAACACAGAGATCATATTTCCTCAGTAACCTTAACTTCCAGTGTCATGTCACACCAATATAACACAGAGATCATGTTTCCTCAGTAACCTTAACTTTCAGTGTCATGTCACACCAATATAACACAGAGATCATGTTTCCTCAGTAACCTTAACTTCCAGTGTCATGTCACACCAATATAACACAGAGATCATGTTTCCTCAGTAACCTTAACTTCCAGTGTCATGTCACACCAATATAACACAGAGATCATGTTTCCTCAGTAACCTTAACTTCCAGTGTCATGTCACACCAATATAACACAGAGATCATGTTTCCTCAGTAACCTTAACTTCCAGTGCCATGTCACACCAATATAACACAGAGATCATGTTTCCTCAGTAACCTTAACTTCCAGTGTCATGTCACACCAATATAACACAGAGATCATGTTTCCTCAGTAACCTTAACTTCCAGTGTCATGTCACACCAATATAACACAGAGATCATGTTTCCTTAGTGACCTTAACTTCCAGTGTCATGTCACACCAATATAACACAGAGATCATGTTTCCTTAGTAACCTTAACTTCCAGTGCCATGTCACACCAATATAACACAGAGATCATGTTTCCTTAGTGACCTTAACTTCCAGTGTCATGTCACACCAATATAACACAGAGATCATGTTTCCTCAGTAACCTTAACTTCCAGTGTCATGTCACACCAATATAACACAGAGATCATGTTTCCTCAGTAACCTTAACTTCCAGTGTCATGTCACACCAATATAACACAGAGATCATGTTTTCTTAGTAACCTTAACTTCCAGTGTCATGTCACACCAATATAACACAGAGATCATGTTTTCTTAGTGACCTTAACTTCCAGTGTCATATCACACCATTTTAATACAGAGATCATGTTTCCTTTATAACCTTAACTTCCAGTGTCATGTCACACCAATTTAACACAGATATCATGTTTCCTCAGTAACCTTAACTTTCAGTGTCATGTCACACCAATATAACACAGAGATCATGTGTCCTCAGTAACCTTAACTTCCAGTGTCATGTCACACCCATATAACACAGAGATCATGTGTCCTCAGTAACCTTAACTTCCAGTGTCATATCACACCAATTTAATACAGAGATCATGTTTTCTTAGTGACCTTAACTTCAAGTGTCATGTCACACCAATATAACACAGAGATCATGCTTCCTTAGTGACCTTAACTTCCAGTGTCATATCACACCAATTTAATACAGAGATCATGTTTCCGTAGTGACCTTAACTTTCAGTGTCATGTCACACCAATATAACACAGAGATCATGTTTTCTTAGTAACCTTAACTTTCAGTGTCATGTCACACCAATATAACACAGAGATCATGTTTCCTTAGTAACCTTAACTTCCAGTGTCATGTCACACCAATATAACACAGAGATCATGTTTCCTTAGTAACCTTAACTTCCAGTGTCATGTCACACCAATATAACACAGAGATCATGTTTCCTTAGTGACCTTAACTTCCTGTGTCACGAATGGTACATGGAGATCATGTGTCAGGTTACATAAAATTCCTGAATATACAGAAAGATATTAACAGGACACAAAATTATACACATAGTCAAACAAGGCAATTCTTATTTTATACCCCCAACATAATACATATTAATTGTTCAGAGAAACAGCAAAGCATCCTGTAAAAGACATCTAATCAAAACTCTTTTAATAACCTGGAAAAATTATTTTGATGGACACCCACACCAAAATTTGTACTGTAACATTATCATGTCATGAGCATGATAAACTCTCCACTTTTTAATACATGTGACTTAAAAAGGATACGGTGTTTTCAGAGCTGATAAGCCTGCTTGAAGTGTTACAGTGAAGACTGATGACTGATTTAATTGGTGAAGTTTAAAGTTTTCATATCGAAACTGCTGAACCAAATCCTGCCATCTACTGCCATCTAATAAATCCTACAAATGTATATTATATACAGTAAATTCTATATATGGACCCAAGAACTATATGACTGGGAAAATATGAACTTTATAAACAGTATAATATAGGTATTATTTCACTGAAAATGAAAGTTTTAATATAGACATTATCAATATAGCAGGTTTTATTGCATATACCAGTAAAGAATATATCTGTTTCAAGTGAGACAACTGATGTCTTGAAATTGGTACTTGGGCTGCATTAAATTTTTCAATTTTCTGAATTTTTTTGATTTTCTAAAAATATATTTTTTTAAAAAAAGATATCCTCTAACCATGATCCGTGAGATTAATTTTCTAAAATTTCATTTCTTTTAGCTGTAAATAAACGGAATCCTCTGACCGGTTGGTCAATATTTAATGATGGTAATTATGAGCTTGGAGCATGCGCACCGATGTACGGAAAAACCCATGAATCGAAGGTGAAACATGACAAATTGCATTAATTGTCCTTAATTAATATCCAGATGTATTTGAAATGGTGTTATGTATCCCTTACTAAGTCACAAATGACAAATTCAACGAAGTTCTGTGTTTAGTTTAAAGTATTTCACCGTTTTGAAAGTTGTGTTTAAATGACCCGGGTTTTGATGACGTAAACATGTTTTATTATTAGATCCCAAATGCTGCATCTTGCTGGGTAATTACTGTAATTTCTGTATTTATTCGAGCTTTTAACATTGAACCAAATGTACCATTGTTCATTAGGAACATCAATAATTAGATTAGCACCGTTTAAATTTTTTCTTTGGAAAACTTAATGCAGCTTTAAAAAATTGGCAAAGAGTTTAAGTATTCTAAAAATATGAAATCAAAACAAATAGAAAAGTAAAAACATTTAATGTCATATCCTTATATATCTTAATATAGGAAAGTTATGAAAAATTACTAGGAATACATGTTCTGTTTTTAATAAACACACATCAGACAGGTAAAGAAATAAACATTAAAATTTTTATTTGAAAATATGGTGTTTTTTTATGCTTTTTATCTTTCCATAACTGTCCAGGTGTTGGCAATGCAACAAAACGTCAATAAACAGTTAAACTGAATTCTGTTTGGTACCTCGGGATATCTGTGGTTTTTATTATAAATTATATGTCGATGTGTGACAATGTCGCATATATCGATAAATGTTCATAAATACCACTTATTAATATCTTGCAAAAATCCCATCACTGGTAACTTAAAATAGATCGACATATAACAGATACAAAAACCACGTGTAATGCCGTGATCATGTTACTGTTGGTAACCCAATAAACGGTTGTTATCAATCTAGTCAGGGGAGGTTATTAACTATCTATAACATGGATATATACTGCAGTATAATGCAAATCAAACATTTTAGATGCTGTTGCTGATACTGGATATCCAAATCACTAACAATATATCAGTAATTTGTAATATAAAACTTTTTCATTTGTAATGTAAATATATGTATTAAGTCTGGTTTTTTTTTTAAAGAGAGAGAGAGAGAGAGAGAGAGAGAGAGAGAGAGAGAGAGAGAGAGAGAGAGAGAGAGAGAGAGGAGAGAGAGAGGGAGAGCAGCTCTTAACTAATAGACAATATTATAAATATATGATAGACAAGTTTAAACACAAGGATACTATAAATGTTCAAAAATATTAATTAATAAGCTTCATTTTTCAAGAAAATTACTGATATTATTGTTTTTAAGTGCAATTACTTTTTCTACTTGAAAATAGAACTTCCAACATTTAATTAGTGCATTGAAATCTGGTTTTTGGCTTAAAATACTTTTTCTGCATATAAAATACTTTGCACAGATTATTAAATGATTAATAAGAATATTCTCATCAACCATTCCCAAAAGAATTTCTTGTTTTGTGAAACTTGGTATTGGATAACCATGAAGTAATAATAGGGTTCTAAAATTGTTCCAAATGGGATGCACAAATGGACAATCTAAAAACAAAAGTTGTATTGTTTCTTCATCAGACCAACCGAAGGAACACTTTGGATAATCCACAATTTTTGAAAAATATAAGTATTTTTTGGTAGCAACAATTCTGTGTAGGCATTTATACTGAAACTCTCTCTGTTTGGCTTCAACAGTAGCCTTTATTGGTAACATAAAAATTTTTTCCCATATCTGTTTGCTAAATGTACACTTAAATATTGTCTCCCATTAGCTAGACACTGTATATTATATGCAGACATTCGCTGTTTATACATGTATATGGACTTACTCTATAAGGTGAAATGCTGGTATTATTAGGGAAAGCTAACAGTCCCATGGATCTCTGTACATCTGATAATTGATCATCTTCAAGATTTATGAAATATTTTCTGGCATGTCTGCAATTAAATAAATTAACCATACAACATTATTTACATTTCTAATATTCTGGATACATGGACAATTTTTAAGCCATTCATGAGCAAATGGTTTTATTTTATTAATTTAAGTAAATCTAAATGCTTACCTGCAAGAGAGCAAAAATCCAACAACCTAACAGTTAAACACAGTGTTAAATAAAAATAAAACAAATATAAATTGAATAGTTGCTTGGATATTGACTAATGTTCAGTTGCATTAGCAATTTTTCAGCTGTATTTGCAATAACAAATCAGCAGAGTTAAGTGGTGTGGAATAATGGTGCTTTATTTCTCAGTCAAGATTTTATTACTTACATACACAGACAATTCTGAGATGGTAGAAAAATAAATCCAGAGTACAAAAGGAAACCACCTCTTTCCCAACAGGGCAACACAGATATCAAATTTCAGGACTCACTGAGAATATAACCTCTTTTCCAATAGATCAACACAGATGTCATTTTGATGACAACCTCTTTACATGTGAACAATTTTTTCTTGACTATCTCTTAACTGAAACAGAGTTAGACAGATATCATATGTAGTCCTAAAAACCTGTAAAGACCAAATTTTAATCAATAAACAATTTTTTCATAAGGCTACCTGGAAAGCATTCAGTGTGATATTTGTTGAAATACAACTTACTTAACAGCCTCCAATCTTCTGTTATTTCTCACAAGTTCTATAAATTCTTGTTGTCGTAGTTTGAACTCCAAAGTACTCTAAAAGTAAATTTAGCAATGTCAATACATACAAATTTACAGTGAGACCATGACAAGTAAAAGTGCAATGGTCTCTGATTTTGATTTTCAGTCATCCAAATGATCATTTTACAATTCTAAAAGACAACAATAAAA
Organism: Tegillarca granosa; assembly: GCA_029721355.1. Taxonomy (NCBI): domain Eukaryota; kingdom Metazoa; phylum Mollusca; class Bivalvia; order Arcoida; family Arcidae; genus Tegillarca; species Tegillarca granosa. The sequence continues at coordinate 31,878,394 of CM056605.1, forward strand.
GCATTTGAGATCAATTAATAACTCAAAACTGGTTTCAACAAGGCCTATATTGCTCAACTGAGACACAAATTGCATCACATTTTGTAAAAAGTGGGGCAACCCAATATTATTTAGAACAAGAGGTCTAGTGGGCTTTAATGGCCATTTGAGGACATCAGAACTGTGGTTGATGCTTATAATTGAAGCAGACATGGTCCTGAAATTAGTAATGGAGGGAAAGTAAGCAAAGATTTTGTGTATGCAAGTCAATGAATAATCATTGTTTGACAAAAATAAGAACGATTAACACATTATTATTCATGAAATATTGTTTATTATTATGCATATTTAGGACAAACAAAACATCTGAGCATTCTTTTTTTAACTATAAAAATTGAATATAAATTGTGTACAAGATCTTGTATTATAAACCATGTTTATAAGGAATGGAAAAGTTACGTGACATTGATTCAACTGTATCCTACATGGATATTCAATGGATATAGGAGATCAGTACAGTAATGAGAAGTACATAAATAAAATTTGGAATCCATGATAATAGATTGGATAAAGTAAATAGCAAAGAACATTAATTGTTAATTCTGAACAAGTATTCATTATACAAATAAACAACATATCACAACTGTCACATCTTGGAACGCCTGGTAAAAACTTAAGTCTACCCCACCTAGGGACCTTCCACACCACATACAGTTCCAGTTGGCCCAGTGGTTTCAGAGGAGAAGATTTTCAAAGAATTGATTAAATATTACACCTCATTTGCATAATTCCTAAAAATCTGGTCAACGAAAAATTTCTCAGAAAAGTCTGTTATATATGTTGAATGCCCCGCTATCTACTCTCTACATTTCAAATTTGAACAAAAGCAGTTAAAAAATAATTAAACAATGGCTATTTATGTGTTTTTGCTATTTATAGTAACAGCGGCCATCTTGGATGTCAGGCGGGGTCGCATGGTACAAACTTTAGTCTACCCCACCAAAGGACCTTCCACACCAAAAACGGTTCCAGTTGTCCCAGTTGTTTCAGAGGAGATGATTTTCAAAGAATTGATTAAATATTACACCTCATTTGCATAATTCCTAAAAAAACAGGTCAACGAAAAATTTCTCAGAAAAACCTGTTACATATGTTGAATGCCCCGCTATCTACTCTCTACATTTCAAATTTGAACAAAAAACAGTTAAACCAGGCCTTAGATAGAATTTTTAATGCCACTCGTCACAGTGCCAAGTTAAAGAAGAAAACCACTCGTCACTTGGAAATTTGACTAGGCACAGTCACTACATGAAAAACAAGACTTTCTTCTCTTAACAACCGCCAGAGCTTGTACCAATAAATATGTTTTCTGACTAGCTTTTTAAGCTTTCCACGAACTCTGGATTTTCCACTTTCAGTAACCAGTAACTTTCGTTTTGAAGTGGCAGGTTTGAAATCATTCTACCTGCAACTGGTTTGTTGTCAGGATCAGCGGTAGTCTAATCAGTGTTTTTGAAAATTTCTTTATCAGCTGTTTCATCTTTGTTTGTCTTTAGAAAGTCATACAAAACAGTTTGTTTACTTTTATTTGACATACTTAACAGACCGACAAGTATATAAACACTCGGAACATCGGTTGGATTTTACTTTACACTAAGTCAATTCCGAATGAGGAACAAAAGGTTTGCGCATGTGATGCAAACATTTAAATGATTTTGTTGATTGATGCCGATATCTAGAAAGTGGCTCATTACAATTGACCTTCTTATACAAGATTTTCCCGACAAACACTATAGTATCTATTGTTTATTAATTGCAACAAGCCCCTTGATGTATATGTCTGATAAATTTAACTCGGCACCGTGACGAGTGGTAGTAACAATATCACTCGTCCAAGTACACATTTCACTCGTCAGGACGAGTGGACGAGTGAATAATCGAAGCCCTGTAAACAAGAGGTCAACTGGCCTTAACCCTCACCTGAGGAAATGTCCAAAAACTTAAAAAGAACTTACATTTCAAATTTGAACAAAAACAGTTAAACAAGAGGCCAATTGGCCTTAACCCTCACCTGAGGAAATCCAAAAACTTAAAAAGAACTTACATTTCAAATTTGAACAAAAACAGTTAAACAAAAGGACAATTGGCCTTAACCCTCACCTGAGGAAATGTCCAAAAACTTACAAAGAACTTAATTACAAAAACTTCACAAAATTCCTCAAGTTTAGAAATCATGCAAAAATTAATAACAAATGTCTAATAACATTTCATTTATAAGTAGCTCATATACATGATTTAACTATAGTACAATGAATTATTTCCTAATCATTAACCATATGGTAATGCAGCCATTATTTTGACCTTTGAACATATGAATTGAACCTTATATCAAAATGGTCTTAATATCAATACCTACAATATTCTTATATACATGCTTGTACAAAAAGTTAATGGTTTTCAAGATAACTCCCAATTTCACTTATGCAGCTATGACCTTGACCTTTGAACATATGACCTTGAACCATATATCAAAATGATTGTTTTATCAATACCTATAATATTCTAATATACATGGCCATGCTTGTACAAAAAGCTCGTAATTTTCAAGATAATTAACAATTTCAGTACACTTATGCAGCTATGACATTTACTTTTGAACATATGACCCTGAACCATATATCAAAATGATTGTTATATCAATATCTTCAATATTCTTATAGACATGCTTGTACAAAAAGTTCGTACTTTTCAAGATAATTACCAATTTCAGTACACTTATGCAGCTATGACCTTGACCTTTAAACATATGACCTTGATTCATATATCAAAATGATTGTCATATCAATACCTACAATATTCTAATATTCATGCTTGTACAAAAAGTTTGTAGTTTTCAAGATAATTAACAATTTTAGTACACTTATGCAGCTATGACCTTGAACTTTGAACATATGACCTTGAACGATATATAAAAATGATTGTCATATCAATACCTTCAATATTCTTATATACATGCTTGTACAAAAAAAAAAAAAATAGTTTTCAAGATAATTAACAATTTCAGTACACTTATGCAGCTATGACCAATATTCTAAAGTACATGCTTGTACAAAAAGTTGATGGCTTTCAAGATAATTCACAAATTCAGTCTTCCTATGCACCTATGACCTTGACCTTTGAATATATGACCTTGATACATATATCAAAATGTTTATCATATCAATACTTATAATATTCTCATATACATGCCTTTACAAAAAGTTTATAGTTTTCAAGCTAATGCACATTCTTAGTATTTGTAAGCCAAAAATAACATTTCAGGGGCAACAACTCCTACATGGATTATCATATGTTACAAAACTTTGTATCTTGTTAAATTTTGTCATGCTGAACAGTTCAACAATGTTTTGAATTCATAAATCTCTTAAAATTTGCAAGAAAATTGCCTAAAACTGCATAAATCACAATTTAGGTCATGACCTTGATTTGTGACCTTGACCCTATTCTAAAGGTCATTTCGAGAAAATGTCAAAACTGAAAACCCCATGTCAATATCTGTTCAAATAGTCAAGTTATTACAATTTGAAGCCATTCTACAAATTTTTAAAATTAACCCATTTTTCGACCAAATGTCATGAAATGAACAAAATATAGGCTTAAGACCCTAGAGAAGCCAAATATCATATCATATTTTTTTCTCCCATCATCGATTTGGAGAAGAAAATTTTTTAAAGATTTTTGGACCCCTAGGTCACCTTGACCTAGTTTTGGTAGCCATGGCAATGCCATGAACAAATCTGAATTGCACTGGCTCATATATGCTTCTGACCAAGTGTCATTGAAATCTGTTCAGCAGTTTTGCAGAAGTCGAAAATAGGTGTTAACGACGCATGCATGCACGCAGGCACATACACATGCCGCACCATGACATAAGCTCACATGACCTTTTGGTCGGGTGAGCTAAAAATGATTCAACAATGGCTATTTATATGCAAATTTCAACAAACCCTATTTTGAATTGTTCGGGTGCTTCTGTTCAGTAAAACCAGCACAGGTACTCAAAGACCACCAATGGGGCCCAAGATTTTTTTTTTGGTCAAAATATAAAACAAAGGAACATTAATGACCCTAAGACAGGTGATCTTTAAACAGAGGCAATCAAACAAGCAGGTTTTACTGTTTATGACATAATGGATTGACTTACAATTTGAACATTCTTGCCCCCTAAAAACTTACCAGTCTCTAGATTGTGCACTAGTGTATTAGAGAAGACCAGTGCACAAAACTGAGGCCTGTTCAAGAGAGTGTATGTATGCTTTCACATTGGCAAGCAAGCCGGTCAGGAATGACTATTTGCCAAAGTGCATGCATGTGACTGCTTTCACTATTGCAAGTTTGTTCCCCTTCGATTCAAGATGGTGTCCCTTTGACAAAGTTTTGAGATATCAAAAAATTTGTAGCATGTCACATACCGTTATGACTTATGCATAAGCTCTGCATTTTATACTCCAGCTAAGATGGCATTTTTTTTTTGGTGTCAGTTAATTATGACAAAATGCATAAGTCAAAACGGTATGTGACATGCTACAAAACTTTTTGATATCTCTTCTAAAACCTTGAAAAACTAGTGCTACGGCAGATGTGAATCAGACAGCAATTATTAATCTCAAGATTGACCTGACTAAAAATGAAATTCTAACCTCCCAATAATAGAATCTCTCAAAAAACTTCGCAATTACATTCCTCAGCTCAGGAAAGAGACAGACCAACAAAAAAAAAAAAATAACTAAATAAATAAATAAATAAAATAAAATTGAAAACTAAATGTTGATGTCAAATTCAGATCATCAAACAGAAGTAACAAACAAACCTAAAGAAATTCAAATGAAAGCCAACTGATGGTGGCATAAGCCCTCTCTCTTCCCATTTAAAGTGGAAGCAAAGTGGAGCAACCCATACCTCCTCAAAAATTATCAAGCATCAAGAAAAATTATGACATTGCCTTACATTTAACAATCTAATAACAAATGCTTTAATTTTTTTTTTTTTGAACTTTTTACAAATGATTAAAGATAAGCCTTTTCCCCCTTTTTTATGTTGGTGGTTTTTAATTCCAATCAGTTAAAATCAGTTTCTCAGAATGTTCCTTTTTTATTCCAGTAAAATATAGATACCTTCATTTTCCGTAGTTTAGATTTATTGTCATAACACCACATTAAACATGGAGTTGTCTCATGCCTCAGTAAGGATTCCTCTACTTCTTTTGAAGTCAAAAACAGATCAATATTTGTTAAATCCTGACAAATATAAAACAAAATTAGAAGTATAAAAATAACATACAAATAGGTTACACAGAAACATCAAGTTAATTGTAATAATTCGATTTAATTACTTATTTGTAAATTGATTCAACAAGAGGAAATTTTAGAGGAATTTTCCAAAGAATCTTAAAATTTATTAAAATATTGAACTAGTCATTTATGGCGCCCTTTTATTATTTTATTTTCTTAATTGTAAAAAAAAAACCACAGACACTGCAAATAAGACATTTGCAAAAAAGGAGAATTTGAGTCTGATACTTTCTTCAAAGCTATTTAATGGTCTTTATATGCAGACAAATATGATAATGATTTTTTACATGTAACAGATAAAAAACAATTCTTTAAACATGTGTATATTGGATAAAAAACAATTCATATATCATGTGTATATTGGATAAAAAAAATTCATATATCATGTGTATATCTATCTATTTTTGAAGAAATGAAATGCATGTATAAATAGCATAAATATTAGAATAACATCAATATCAGAATGTTGTGCCAATGTAAATTACCTCAAAATCATTATACTGTGTTGATGTAAATTATCTAAATATCATGATTCTGTGTAAATATTAATTACCTCAATTTCAGAATGCTGTGCTAATTTAAGGGCTGTATTGTAATAACCAGCCCTTAAGAAATATTCCACTAACATACGATCTAGTCGCTTTTTATGCCAAAGTGGTTTAGTATGAGGCTGAAGATTTTCAACTTCTTTCAAATGGTCCACTCTACGTTTTATCATCCTGGCAGCATCTAGTTCCTCATTTATGCTTTCATCTGCCTGAATATCAAATATATCAAATGAACACGGACATAAAATTACACTACTATGACCTCATGACTCTTAATAGAGTACATGTACAGCTTTATTTTTCTTAACAATATAAATCTCAATACTACTGAAGAACTTACCCAATTACATTTTCAAATAAAATTCTTCAAGAAATAAAATCTGTTTTGATTCTCTGAAAGGCCCCTATTGACTGAAGGTTTTACACAGAAGAAAAGGTACTCTATTTACACATCTAAATTCATCAAAGAATTTTAATAGCATGTCCTTAATATATAATAGTACGTTTCAAACATGGTTTCTGTTTATTTAAGATTGGGTTTAGACAAAATACATAACTGAGCTTAGATATTATTTTTACTTGTATACTCATATTGGCATGTAAAAAAAGATACCATATGTTTTAAGTGCCAAGAAACTTCTATTTGGAGACCCTGCATTATCGTTAGATCAAAATAAAATGATATTCTTAACTGTTCAAAAATTTATTATACAAACTAACTAATTTCTTTTTACTTACTGTTCAAAAGTTTATTATACAAATTGAACGATTTAACTAATTTCTATTTACCTTCTTGTTATCAGTGTGTTTTAGACTGTATACTACTTTAATTTTTGTTAGACGGTTAGAACACACCCACCAAACTTAAATATTTTGTTTTTCAATTCAGTCTTTTTATTTTATTATCATTATTATTATTGGTACACACACACACACACACACACACACACACACACACAAACCCACCATAGTTAATCGTTTTATTTATTCTATTGTACTATTATTATTATTATTATTATTAAAGATCATTCCTCTCATCAACTTTGAATACAACATTATTTAGGAACTTCTTAAATCATGAAACTCAATTATGAGGGGACTGGTTAATATAAGAGTTTTAGTCTTGTTCCAGAATCCTGGAATTTGTTATACTTGTAATGTATCATTCTATATTTATTTATTTATTTATTTTTTTTTTTTTAATAAAATACTGTTTATATTAAAAAAAAAAAAGCTATGTCCAGACTCTTTTTTTTCTCTTTGTTAATCATCATAGTGCCTCTCACTGCCTAGGTTCAAATCTCACTTTGGCAGATCTTAAAGTGAGAAAGTTTTGTTAGTAGGCTAGTGGTTCTCTCAGGGTTTCCTTCCCCATCCCTAAATTCACTGTCCTCATATAGGTGAAAAAATATGGTTTGGTGTGTAAAACGCCATTAATCAAATCCAATCTGTCACTTATCAAAGTTCCAGATGATCCTGTTATTGTACACACTTCTCAAGTTAAAACTAGTACAAATACTAGTGTACTTGTTTTGGATAAGTTTCAGGTTTTAGTCTGGCAAAATAAAGAAAGATTGGTAATATTGTTAGAAGACTAGAAACTGTATTTTGTAAGTTCTAGAAACATTTATTAGTGACAGGAGAATTTTTTCTTCTATTATGCACACATACAAGAATTTGGAAAAAAAGACTCATTAGGCACCCACAAGAGATAACTTGTTTGAAAAATCAACCCACTAGATACCCAGCTAAATGGTATGAAAAATGGTATCATGTGAAAACCTATGATATATTACCAACCTTTCTCTTTAACAGGTAAAGTTTTTCCACCATGTTATCTATAGCCTTTGATACTTCACCAATAGTTGGTTTTTCATTCTGTATACATCCATCTAATTCTGTTCCAACAGTCTGTACATGTGAAACTTCTCTGTCTATATTCTTCTGAGCTGCTCGAAATTTCTTGTTTAAAATTTCATATGGAACCTGAAAAATAAGTTATAAACAGAAAAACTAAGTGATCAAATGGAACCTGAAAAATCAGTAAAACTAGGTGATCAAAATTACTCAATTACTGAACTATATTATAGAAATTTGTAGCTGAAAACCAGGAAACAGCTGAAGCAACCTAAAACAAGATACATTAACAAGAAAACAAAACAATACAAATACAATTTTTAATTTCATGACCATATACAAAATACCTCAATGAAAAGTAGATATACATGTATTACTGTACAGAATATACATTGCTTCCAACATTTATCCAAAAAAAAAAAAAAAAAAAAAAAAAAAAAACCAGAGTCTCTAAGATCTACTGTATGACACAATATTTTATTTATATTTCATGTAATAGTAAAATCAATAAAACCTGACAGTAAAACCAAAACTAAGTTGAATCAGTTAATTAACATGTTTTAATGATGTAAAAATATATAAAACTTATTTGTTTCTTACAAAAACCTTGAAAAACCGAATTGGGATGCTGTTTTATATATATATATATATAATATATATAATATATATATATATATATATATATATATATATATATATATATATATATATATATATATATATATATATTTATTGTGACAAATAGAATGCACCAATGGTAGATTTCAGCTAATTTAAAAGTCAACTGAAGGACCAGGCTGTCATTCTTGCCCGTCTATGTCTGGGATATCCACATTTTTGTAATATCATTTGACTCATGATATGGCAAATACCATGCACCAGTTCATTATTTTATTAAAGCTGCATTAAGTTTTCCAGAGAAAAAAAATTAAAACGGTACTAATCTAATCAATGATGTTCCTAAAGAACAATGTTTCATTTGGTTCAACGATAAAAGCTCGAATAAATACAGAAACAACAATAATTTCCCAGTAAGATGTAGCATGTGGGATCTAATATTAGAACATGGTTACGTCATGAAAAAACCTGGTCATTTAAACACAACTTTCAAAACAGTGAAATACGATAAATTAAACACACAAATTGTTTGAATTTGTCATTTGTGACGTAGTAAGGGATACATAACACCATTTCAAATACATCTGGATATTAATGACAGTGAATTCATGCAATTTGTCGTATTTCACCTTCGATTCATCGGTTTTTCCGTACATCCGTGTGCATGCTCCCGGCTCATCGATAAACATTGACCAACCGGTTGGAGGATTCCGTTTATTTACAGCTAAAAGGAATTAAATTTTAGAAAATGAATCTCACGGATCGTGATTAGAAGTTATCTATTTTTAAGAAAATATATTTTTAGAAAATCCAAAAAAATTCAGAAAATTGAAAAACTTAATGCAGCTTTAAATACAAGTGCACTACCTCACATCAAAAGACAAAGTTACAGAGTTATAAATTCTATCCTATTTTTATATCCAAGATTTTTTTCAACAGAACATTTTGTGAAAATGATAACTTTTACTGCACATTTTAAAAAGTGTAAACTAACATAATATTCTAATTTTTTAGAATTTTATTATTAATCTACACATGCATTCACTTTTGAATATAAAATATTTCTATTTAAAAAAAAAACACTTTTAATTTTTAGATAATAGAGCATTTACAAAATCAAAATCCTAACATTTTGTTTAAAACAAATGAGCGGACTTCTTCGGACCGTAAGCAAAAAGTTTATAAAATCTTCAATTTTAAGTCAACCACTACTGTAGTCAATACCCAAGTCGAAGAACTAGGACTGTAGAAGTTGTCACCGGTTTTTTCACCTTATTATGTATGACCTCATTAAAACCTGTAAATTTAATAAAAGTAAGAAGGTTCATCTAATGACTGTTTAAAGGATGTAATCAAACAAAATGAACGTAAAAGATATACTTTTAAAGTGGGATGCTCCAGTGACTTCACATCAGCCATAGTTGTCTGCTTCAACAGGGGTGTATTCGATATGGTTGTTAAATTATTGTCAATCTTGTCATTCCTAAAATCCCTCCTACGATGGAACACCTATTTCCTTATAAATGATCATTTCATAGCTGGTTGCATTTTTTATTGTGCAAAGTAAGAATATTTGGATTGTTAATTATTTACTTTTATAATTGGCTTATTTTTTTAATGAAATTCTCTATTTTAAATTTATAAGTATATTGCGCGCACTTTCCAGATGCATTAATTTCAACTCGCCTGCAAGAAAAAAAACGAGAAAATAAAAAATAAACTTTATAAAATTCAAAGCAAATAAAAGCAACAATTAAATAATAGAATTTGGATGATATACATTAAAAATTGTCCAAATTCACCAGCCATACAACCCCTTGCATATTCCGTCTAGTTGGGTGATATTATTTTACGGTAGTCGCATTAAAACGTCAATACTGAAAATGATCATGAGATTCAGCACAGGTGACATCGATTTTACACCATTCTTGAAGTGTATTACGTCTTAAGGCGAAAGCCCATTCGAAAGCCCATTCGAAAAATAACACTTAGTGTAAATCAGTAATCCGACAAAAATACGTAATTGAAAATTCAGTAAAATCCCCACCCACCCACCCCCCCCCCCCCCAAAAAAAAAAGAAAAAAGAAAAATGATTATTTGAGCAATTGTTATTCGTTTTTTATATCATATATCAGCAAGGAACATCCTATACTAGAATAAACCGTGTTAAAGTACATGTGAATTCCAGCGGTCTAGAACTATGCTAAACTTGTTTTACCGACACCGCGAACATAAAAACAAATTTCGAACGCAACCAAAATTGTTTATTTACAAAAAATATAATAAAATAATCTTTATCCAAATCAAAATATCTTGTCAATGTATACTATAGTTAATTTTGATGTAGAAAAATTGTATGTCAAATATTTTTTTAAATTGTTTTTTTAAAATCAATATATCATTTATTCGAGAAATTGCGAGACTTGTCACGGTCTGCAGGTCAACCTGCATTTCAGAAGCCTCATACTTGGCTCGAAAAACTTCATTGCAAATTCTATTTACACGTTGAGAACAATTTACTTCAATGTCGGATCAATGATTTATTCATAATATTGTGTAATTGTTGATAATTTAAGGGTTACAGTTTTTAAGAATCACATATTTTTGCCACGGAAACTCAAACCGGAAAGTGTGGAAATTCTTTGTCTTACGCCGAGTACTGTTCAAAAAAAAAGGTGAGACTTTTATTGTATTTCCGCATTGTGTTACATATTTTGTGATGATTTCTGTTATTGACATTATTATGATTCGTTTAATTGTCGAAATCGTAGGTTGGTAGCGTATTTCTTATATAAATTACTTCTTAAATTTTAAATAGGTCATTGATGCACTTTGGTGCACTTCAGAAACGAGCATGGGCTCACAACCGTGTTATGTAGTACGAAAAATGCACATTTTCACCGAGATTAATGCTTATATGCCGTATAATTTTGGTGGATTTATATTCTTTTAATTTACATTTCCTTTAATGTATTCTTTTGACAATCTTCTGTTGGTATTGTCTTTATTTTCCGTTTATTAAACATTATTTTTAAGTATCAATCGACATGGGACAGACATTGTCGATATGATGGAAGTCGGTGCAGTTTATGCAAATGACCCCCAGCAGAGTGTTAGGGTGTCCATTACACGCCGGCATGGTTTATTTAATGTACTTCCCTCCATTGTTGTAAGAATTTTAATGTGTTTTAATCATACAAAAAAGAGAGTTTTGGTTTGTGTCTATCAAGAAATCATTATGATTTTGATATGATTGTTGACATGTTATTGAGAGAATAATTATTAGTTTTTATGTTCTAAAAAATAAACAGTATTTACATTCTTTAAATGTTTTGACAAACACAATCCAGAATTTGTTTTTATTCAGTTATCTTTCAGAACTGATGGCATTTAATAATAATAATAATTTAATTACTGATTTTTAAATTAATAAGACATAATATTAATATTGTTATTTACCAGAACAACCATTTATGTATACATGTTCTATAATGGGCCGTCTATAATATATCCAATACTTTTATATAAATTTTTATGTTGTGAAATAAGTAAAAAAAAGAAAAACAATTAAAAAAAATTAGTGTTGTCTTTAGATACTGTAGCTCTATATGACTAAAACCTATTTGTTTATGTACAGGGTCAAATAAGTTTTTTTTTTTTTTTTTTTTTTTTTAAATCTTGAAAGTTTGTGTTTATCAAAGTGTTATATCTTTGAAATCAAATAAATTAACCACATTAGTTTGTTTTTTAATTGACAAAGATGAAAATTAAATTTTTTCCCTTCTCAAATCAAAGTCATTTTCAAATTCATAGTTTGGTTGAATTTAATACTGGTTTTGTACATTATTCCTGATTCCTGGATATAGCCAAAGCAAGATATTTTACCTAACCAACCTGTTAAGTTTCAAAAATGTGTTTAACTGGCCTTAGATAGAATTTTTAATGCCACTCGGCACAGTGCCTAGTTAAAGAAGAAAACCACTCGTCACTTTGAAATTTAACTCGGCACAGTCACTACATAAAAAAGAGAATTTCTTCTCTTAGGTACAGCCAGAGCTTGTACCAATAAGTAATGTTTTCTGACTTTTTCTTAGGTTTTCACGAACTTCGGATTTTCCACTTTAAGTAACCAGTAACTTTCGTTTTGAAGTCGCAGGTTTAGAAATGCTTCCACCTGCAACTGGTTTGTCTTCAGGATCAGCGGTAGTCTAATTAGTGTCTTCGAAAACTTCTTTATCAGCTGTTTCATCCTTGTTTGTCTTTAGAAAGTTATACAAAACAGTTTGTTTACTTTTATTTGACATACTTAATGGACCAACAAGTATATAAACACTCGGAACATCATATGGAATTTACATTACACTAAGTAAATTCTGAATGCGAAACAGTAGGTTTGCGCATGTGATGCAAACGTTTAAATGATTTTGTTGATTGACGCTTGTAACAGAATGGCCAATGTTGTTACAATTGATCTCCTTTTACAAGTTTTTTCCGACAAACACTATAGTATCTATTGTTTATTAATTGTAACAAGCCCCTAGATGTATATGTCTGATAAATTTAACTCGGCACTGTGATGAGTGGTAGTAACAATATCACTCATCCAAGTACACATTTCACTCGTCAGGACGAGTGGATGAGTGAATAATCGAAGCCCTGTTTAAATGTCACTTTTTTTTCTCTAAAACATCAGACAACTGCTTTTTTAAGATGCATGTTTGTGTTTCCATTAACACTGTCACACAAGAATTCAAATCACAACATTGATAAGTAACAAAGTGCAGATAATGAAGACTTTATTGTTGTAGTTGAATTGAGTGATTGGATCAATATATTGCAATATGTATTTTGATAACATAATTCTATATAGATAAGGTATGCTCATAAGACTAATTGAATGATGGCATCCCTAATAGTGACAAATATATAAATATATATAAATGTGTAAATCATTTTAAAATTAACTCTCTGCATAACATAATTTTTGTTTTGGAGATAAAAATTTGCAGCTGAAATATTTGCAATTTGCATGTAATTGGCAGTATTATCAAGAACATGAAACACAAGGGAATAAAGATGCGATAAAACATACACATATTGTGATCACTGTGAAGCTTCGGATTGTCACTGGATTAAGGACAAAACAGTTATACAACAATTATAAACTGTAGTTATTTAGAAATACATGTAGTTATTTAGAAATATGATGATGATGATGACACAAGTCACTTTGTTTAAGGAATTTAAATTAAGTGGTATATAACTTACCATAAACATAAATAAAGATTTGTAAGTTTCAACAAATAATTTTTGAACAGAAAAACAGTTCCATTGAAAGACTGCTTCTTTAATCTTTGAAGTATGGTAAATGTAGGCTATTTCCTACTTGCAAATTGACACTATTTAGTTGCAAGGAGTAAGGTATATGTACATGAGTTCAAAATCTGTATAAATGACTTGTTTAGATTTTTTTTTATGAATATCAGACTATTAAAGTTTTAATTTGAAATTTCTCTATTTAATTCCAGAGCCTTGAATGGTCAGGATGAAGCTATCCTGACGTGTTTCAGACCTAGTCTTAGTGCCCGGTTTAAGCCGTGGACAAACATACACAAGGCATTTGGCTATAAGAAAAACTATTTGGTAAGTAAAGTTTAAGCTAGTCTTTCAGTCGTGCCTGTAATGGATTGTAAATTTTCTTGTGCTGATATTGATATATTCTTACAAAACACTGAAAATTGACTTTGGGTCCATTAAGATATTAGACTCGTTTCAGATTTTGAATATAAATAGATAGTTGTTTCATGATTATTTCAGCATTTTTATAAATTTGACTACATGTAGCTCCTACAGCAGACAGAAGTATGGAGAGCTAATTATTGCTTTCACCCTGGTGTTTCATAGGTACAAAGTTTTTTTTTTGCACACAAGTTTCTAAAGAGTTATTTTTGTCAAATTGGTGGTATGGTTGTTTTCCGACAACTCATGTTCTTTTCATCACATAGTCAGGTGACCCAGAATTTGTGTTGTGGGGAGAAAAAACATTCAGGATACAAAGTTCATCAAGTGAAATCATCAAATACAAAATTGTTATGTTTAAATGTGACCTTTTGGTATTTTCTAGTTATATTACATAACTATATAACTTCTCCTGTGAGTATGGTACATGTAACAGTGTTATTATGCTTACATAAGTTTTACTGACTGAAAGTAAAGGAAAGATACCTGGTAACAAATTTGCATAAATTGTAATTTACAAACTGCATTGACAATAAAGTAGTCAATTATTATATAGATTGGTGTTGATTGTGATACTTTATGGTAAAACCAAATATTTATGATTTTTACACACACACACACACACACACACACACACACACACACCAAAAAAATGTTGTTGTTGTTTTGATATGGTAAGTTTAAATTTCCAAGCTTATATTAGGGAAAATGAAGCAGTGTCTCCAATAGAAAAAAGACTAAACATATATTTTGCTCTCGAAAAATGCCAGAAAAACACCCAGGCTATATCACCAGGGTTTTGACCCATGAGACTATGTTGATTTGACTCTTCACTTTTAGGAAGAAGCAACTTTTAATATGGAATGACTTCAGATTTAAAGAAAGTTAATTTTGATCCCTAAAAGCCAAGATTCAAATTAAAGTCCTGTATATTCTTGGACTTCCTACTGATTTGAAAATCAAGACTTGCATCATGCAAAGGCATCTTAAACTTTAAATATGAATTAAAAGGTTTTTCATTAAGGATTTTCAAGTAAAAACCCTTACCCCTTTCCTGCCCAAAAACTGAAGAATTAACAGCTTAAACTAATACTGAATCACCGGCGTAATCAATTATTGGTCTAAGTTTAATAAACATGGTAACATTAGGTCGAACAACAAACAGTTCGTCTGAAAATTATATGGAGCACAGCTCTAATTAGGCTGAAAGAATTGCATTGATGTATTAAAAAATACTTCCCAGGATTGAAAATGCCCACAAATTGTTTTAGAAGACCAACACATTGTTTTTAGTATGGCTATTATTAAAACTGATTGTTAACAATGACACAGAAATTGTTAATTGTAATTTGAACATCTTATTGTACATGACATATCAAAAAATTTAAAAAAAAAAAAAAAAAACAACAATAAAATTGGATTCATGACCTAAGGATGAATCGTGTCATTAGTAGTTAATTAAGATGGCCATCTGGACAAAAATGATTATTATTTAAAGTAGAGACTGCTACTTGAAGAAACAGCTTTTGTTCATTAATTAAAGACTTGGGGGGGGGGGGGGGGGGGTAACAAAGCTTGTTTGATTTGTGGTGCAATGTTTTATTTAATGTTTTTTTTTTTTTTTTTTTTTTTGCAAATATAAGGCTTTATGATCATTATGAAGCATATTTGCAAAATTTGCTGGGTAACTGTAGACATTTATTTTAACATTGCTCTGACCCACACATTTGGTTAATAAGGAGTACCAGTACTTGCAAAGATGTTATAGGAGTTGCACACATGGACTGGCTTCCTTTCTCCCTAGGAGTCTTGTGCTCTGGACTTTTTAATGTCAACGAAATTGCTCTCATTACCTGCCTTATATAACCTTATAAGGCAAAGTATTTAATTTTATTGATTTAAGTATTAAACTATTTAAACTATTATATTTGCTTATATTTTACATATTTGACTTTTATTTTCAGTTTTTCTGATAGCAAGGAGGCATTATCATTTGTGAGGGAACTTGTCTTGTTGAGGAGAGTTAACTCTCCAACAGTCTTGATTAATTCATAATCTGCTTGCACGTCACATGGACAAGCAGAAACCATTACAGCCGATCAAAAGACCCAGATTTGACGCTCCTACAAGTAAGTGCTAAATGAAAAATGGAATTCAATGAGCTTCCTAAAAGTATCATGTACTTCCTAAATGTTTGTGCAGGCACAGCTGTTAATTCCATTAGATATTCTGTATATAGCATTTACTTTAAAAAATGAATATTGTAAAAATAATGAATATTTTCTTGTAAAAATAATGTTACTGTGGAAATGGGCAAAGTAAAAGTGTTCCATAACTACTATTTGCGTCACTGTGTTTGTGTGACAGTGAATTATACAAAATTTTCATAGAAAATCAAACTTGAATTAAGTTTGGTATCTTTTGCTAAATGAGTTTTGACATAACAGGAAATCGCTATGTGCATCCATGATTACCATGGAATATTTCTGTAGAAAGAAAAAAAAAGCTGCTATGGGGATTTCACATGTCAAAACTTTGATGTTTGCAAATGTTAAGAGATTGTTTATGTTGAGAGACTGCTGTGAACATCATTGTGAACATATTGGCCCTCTGTGCCTGAGTATTCTGGAGTATGGGCTTACAGATCACAGTGCATTTCACTGCCTAGGTTTAAGGAAATTTGTCAGTTTGTTTGAACATGGATGGTTTTCTATGGGCATTCCCATTTCTCCCAGCATCTAAGAACTGTTTTTATAATGGTGGAATAATCTTATCAGGCCTAAGATCTACAGGTTATTAGTCAATTGAACTAATTGTGATCTTATGATAAAGGTAGGAGGATTTAATTATTAAAATTTGATATAAGATACAATTTGTATCACTTAAAAGTTAAAAATCTTGCTAAACTTCTGTTGAATTTCCTCTCATGATTTCTTCTGACAATCAATAGCAGTTACCTTGAGATAATGTTTTTTCATTTTCTTTTTTGTTTTACAGTGTCTATTCGTGGGCCAATACCGAATGGACCAATGCATCCCCGTCCATTAATTGCATTGTTGGATGGGCGTGATTGTTCGATAGAAATGCCCATTTTGAAAGATGTGGCGACTGTGGCTTTTTGTGATGCACAGTCAACACAAGAAATACATGAAAAGGTTTGTAACGTGTGTGTGTGTGTGTGTGTGTGTGTGTGTGTGTGTGTGTTAATATTATGCTTTGCTGTACAGTGTGAAATTTATGCTAACATCAGGCATATCAGGTATATATGTAGTCTTTGTTTACTTGTTGTTGTTGCTTAGTTGACTTGATAACATTAAGTGTTCAGCACTTTAATTTTGTCTTTCTTTAATTGAAAAGATAAAAAAAAACTTAAAAACAATAACAGACAACCCAAATTTTCTATGATATTTAAGACAACATTAAATCTGCAGAATTTCTATTGTAGTTGTCATTGAATTTGTGAGGTTTATAGGCTATACAGAAAATTAGATAATTAGAATGAATATCTATTGCTTTGGCAAAGATATTTTATTATAGTGTGTTATAAAATGACAAGGGTGTGACAATATGCAGGGCTTGACAGAAGTTAAACTGTTCAGTATTAGCACTGGGCTAAAATACTGTTTCATTTAAAATCACCAGTTCTAGTGGGACACAAAAAATTGATTAAATATGAAAATTATTTCCTTTGATTTTGACAGTGAAACTTCAATGATATTGAAGTAATTTGACTTCTGAAATTAATTTTACCAAAACCCTAGTACATTTATACTGTATGGTGATACAATATTCTTATGACTTAATATTGTACGATATAGAGGAATGGCGTAGCATCTCTATAAAAGGATAAGTGTTATAATTAACATAAAATTTTACTCAAATAATTATTTTATGATCTAGGTATTAAATGAAGCAGTTGGAGCCTTAATGTGGCATACCATCACACTTGCCAAAGAAGATTTGGAAAAATTTAAAAGTTTACGGGTGATAGTCCGGATAGGAAGTGGATATGATAATGTTGATGTTAAAGCCGCTGGCGATTTTGGTGAGTAACAATATTTTAGAAACCAGGAGAATGGTAATTTACCTGAAAAAGGGGTTTGGGGTTGGGATAGATTTAGTCTCTTCATGCCAAGTTCTTGGTATAATGTAGATAATTGACATACTTAATTACCTAAGTTAATTAGAGGATAGTTTTAGAATTGAGAGTAATTTTATGGCTTGATGATAATTATTCTTAACTAAATAGTCTCTAATCAGTATGCTTTATTTAAAATCTACTGGCTTAAAACTTCAGGGGTAAAGATTAAATGTTGTTTCCTACATTACTGAATTACTGCTATGTTCAGTCTTCAGAGTTTGTTTTCAGTAGTTATAATACATGTATAATATATTTTATATTAACACACACACACACACACACACATAAGCAGGTCACCTACAGCTGTTGTTTTCCCCCAGTGTTTTATCAGTTGCTGAACCTTGTTTGTTTGTACTGTAGGCATTGCTGTGTGTAATGTTCCTGGATATGGTGTAGAAGAGGTTGCAGATTCTACAATTTGTCTGATTCTTAATTTATATAGAAGAACATATTGGTTAGCAAATAGTGTTAGAGATGGCAAAAAAATAAACGGACCAGAACAGTTGAGAGAAGCTGCACAAGGTTCTGCTAGAATTCGGGGAGACACTCTAGGAATTGTAGGATTAGGTAAATGCTGTTTCTTTAAAAGGTAGCATTTTGGTAGATCATGGGAGTGTTTTTATTAGGTTTAGAGGTTAAATCAGTTTAATTGACATAAAGTAGAAGTAACTACTTCGATGCAACATTTCTTATGGTATACCGGTAAATTCATTAAGATGCTGACTAAAAATAAACATTGTAAAATTAAATTCTATGCTCATAGTCAAACATATTACATCATGGCTAGAGTTTAATAACTCTAAGTAATGAGCCTAAAAGCCTACCTTGGCAGGCGAACTGACCAATTTTCTCACACTAGATCTCAGTTTTGGGATGGTGGAGGAAACCTGCATGAGTTCTCAGGGAAAGGCACAGACTTTCAGCAAGCAAACTGACAAACTATTTTACAATCTGTCTAAATGTGATCCATAAGCATAAGCTTCAGACCACTTGGCCACTTATGCCCCTATAAATTGAGACCACTCTCTCTTAACAAACTTTAGATGTATGCAGCAAATATAATTGCTTATGCAACTCTAATAGAGGACTTTAAAAAAAAGCATAGCTATTTTTTTTTGCAATCTAGGAGTTAAAGCAAAAATCTGGTGACCTGGAACCAGTGTAGCCTTTTTGTAAGAGCAGCTGGTCTCAGAACTGAAAGCAGTTACATGTATAAAAGTTTTACAAGTTTGGTGATATTGTTATTTATTTTGTTTTTCAGGTCGAGTAGGTTCTGCTGTAGCATTAAGAGCTAAGGCATTTGGATTCAATGTTATATTTTATGATCCATATTTACAAGATGGAGTAGAAAAGTCTTTAGGTAAGTCAGTTGATATTTTTTTCTGAAAATTGTATCATTGAGTGTATATGTTTGTGTTGAGGAAAGTATTGAATCACAGAAAATTAAAGAGTGTAGCAGAGTGGAGTAATGGTGTTTTAATTCCCCAGTCAATATTTTTTTGAATTTATTTCTGCAATTATGGAGAAAACCATGGCTGGACATTAATTACTGTTTGTCATTGATTGAGTTTTATCAGGTTAATGTACGTGTATTTTCACCTTTTTTGAAGAAAATATTTGACCAAGAAATGTATTGTTTTTTTCTAGCCCTGAATTTATCATTGACATATCAACATTTTGCTTTGAAAAATCTTATTTGGAGACTTTTGCTTGATCATCTTGAAAATTTGTTCAATGTCATTGTCCAAATGTGGGATGTGCCAAACATCAAATCTATCTCTATATTTTAGGTATAACTTGTGTTTACACATTACAGATTTGATATAAAACGTGTTTTTTTACGTATATTTCAGGTATAACTCGTGTTTACACATTACAGGATTTGCTGTTTCAAAGTGATTGCGTAAGCTTACACTGTAATTTAAATGAACACAACCATCACCTCATTAATGATTATACAATAAAACAGATGAGACCAGGTAAGAGTTACGTGTCAGTTCCATCAGGTTATATACTGGTATACCCAAACCTGGGAGGACTTTTCCCCTTTTTAAAGTTTTAACATTTTCATCAGGTTATGCCAAAATCTGAGAAGATTGTATTCTTTAAAGACATGTCAGTTCCAACAAGTTGTTCACTCAAACTCAGTCTCTCACAAGTCGTGTCGTTTTCATCAGATTTTATGTTTTTAAATCTGGGAAGTGTTATTCTCCTATAAGTTATACCAGTTCCATCATGTACCATAACCTAAAATGACTAGGTACCCCATAAGTTTGGATATTGAATTGCTAAGTGTGTCTGTTCTATCAGGTTAAATTTTACACAAACTTTGGGTCTATATATTCTTTGAAAGGGTTTAGCTGGCTGTTCTAACATATATACATGTACCAGAATGAAAAACTTGTTTAAGTCTGTAATGTTCAAAACTTCTTTTGAGCATCTGAATGAGTCAGGTCTGTCGGGTAATGTAAACCTGAACTAGGGGTCCTTAATTAATTTTGATTTCTAACTTTAAATTGTTTATATGTCAGGTCTGTCAGACTATATTTTAGAAGCCAGTAATTTAAATAGCACCATTTAATTACGTTACACATTATGTTCATTTGCTTCTTAAATCCAAACATGGTATTTGTCTTCAAATTTACAAAGTATAAGAAAATGTTCAGGTAATGACAGTGAATGTCCTGTCACAAATAAAGATAAA
The DNA here is from genome assembly GCA_029721355.1 of Tegillarca granosa. NCBI lineage: Eukaryota > Metazoa > Mollusca > Bivalvia > Arcoida > Arcidae > Tegillarca > Tegillarca granosa. Next base: position 31,899,332 of record CM056605.1, read on the forward strand.
TGTATGTAGTTATTGATTCCAATGATTTTGAAATGTCAGTAATACTAACATTTATGATGATTCTTGACAAATTTTATTAAATTTACAGGAGCCTTCCTGATTAATACTGCACGAGGTGGACTGGTAGATGAACATGCTTTAGCAGCAGCACTAAAAGATGGTAGAATACGAGCAGCAGCATTAGATGTCCATGAAAATGAACCATTTAGTCTCTCAAGTAGTAAGTTCTTGAAATGTGTATGTGTATTTTGTAATAAGGGAAATTCAATAGCTTAAACATCTAATGGACTTTGATATTGAATTTAGGTTACCCAGGTGTTTGAATTATGATATTTGAAAACAAAGTTCCAGCCATAGTACCGGTAGTTCTTTTTTTAGCAATATTTTTGTGACCTAATTTTGATGACATAACAGCAATTGGCTAAAAAAATTATTTCAAAAACTCATAAAACTATACTATGGATAATAATCACCATTTAAATGTATCCAGTTCTTTTCTGCTGACAAATGTATTGAGTGTTAACTTGCTGAATATATAAAGTCATTTTTGATTAAAAGAGGTTGCTAAGGACAATGAAATTTAAGACCAATCTTTTTTCATGGATTTCCTTATACAATGTAATTCCTGAACAAAATTAGATGCTGAGGCAATGTTGGTAATAGATCACTTTTTATCTTGACTGCCTAGGTGGTTCAGTGGTAGAGCATCTGCCTGAAGAGCAGTAGGTCAGGGGTGTGAACCTTGCTTGGGTTATACATAAGACTTTAAATTTGAGATATTGCTTCCTTGCCTGCTGGTTCATCTGTGTGAAAAGTGAAAAACTTGCATCTTACTTGATTACATTTCTTAATTTCTTACTGCCAAATATTTGGCATAGTGGTCTAAAGCCCGTGCTTAATGATCACAGAGCCTCTCACTGCCTGTGTTTGAATCCCACTCGGGACAGATCCTAGTGTGAGAAAGTTTGTCAGTTCGCTTGCAGAAGGCAGGTGGTTTTCTCTTGGCACTCCCATTTCCTCCACCATCCCAGAACTGACCGCCTCAAAATAAGTGAAAAAATCTTTAGGCGTTAAACACCATTACTCCACTCCACTCCACTGCCAAATATTATCATTACCCATAATGTTATTTTAAAAAATTGTGTAATTTCAGGTATACTTAAAGATTGCCCAAATTTGATCTGTACACCACATTCAGCATTCTATAGTGAACAAAGTGTAACTGAATTACGAGAAATGGCAGCAGGAGAAATACGACGAGCTATCGTTGGACGTATCCCTGATAGTTTACGCAACTGTGTTAATAAAGAATATTTCACTGCAGGTTTGTTAAGATATAATCTAATTCATTTACTCACAATTTATGGCTTGAAAGATCCACTAGCCACAGGCTTGGACAAGTTTTTTTTTTTCCAGTCATTTTTTCAGCTCCTGGAAGCTAATTTATTCGTAATCATATGATTGTTAATGTGATAAGAACCATTATATGGGAAGCATTGTCGACTGAAGTGCCTGGAGATCTTCAGCAAGCAAACTGACCAATTTTTAGCTCACTTGGCCTATAGGCCATGTGAGTTTATGGCATGGCGCAGGGTGTGTGTGTGTGTGTGTGTGTGTGTGTGTGTGTGTGTGTGTGTGTGTGTGTGTGTGTGCATCCGTAACTCACATCTTGACATCTCTTCAAAAACTACCAGGCCAATTTTGGTCAAACTTTACATGAAGGGTTATGAGGAGGGCCCTTTTCAAATTTGTACTTTTGGTTGCCGTAGCTGTAGAAAGTAGGTCACTGTGACCTACATTTAAAAAAAATTAAAAAATCTTCTTCTCTGAAACCAAAATTGCTGGACAAAAAGATTTGATTTTCAGCTTACAAGTACATAGTTTGTACAAATCATGAAATTCGGCTAAAAAATGGGTTACGCTTTTTTTGCATTTAACTTTGAAAATAGCATAAATTAGTTTTAAATGGTTATAGACTATTTCAACAAATATTGACATGGATTTTAAAGTTTTATTATCCCCTGCTCCAATGAAGTTGGCGGGGGATATAGAAATGGGTTCAGTCCGTTCGTCTGTCACAAGTACAATGTTAAGTTTTTCCATTAAAGTTTTTCAAACAGTTAAAATTCTTCAGAATTTTTCATTCTGATTTAAAGAAATTATTATTCTAATTTATTTTTAAACATGTGTAGATGTTTTTACATAATTTTTTGACCAGAAACTCCATCTAGAACACAATGTTAACCTTTTGCGTTAAAGTTTGCTACATGTTTTATATTATGATTTAGGAAAAGCAAGTTAATAATAATAAATTCATACCAAAAAAAATAGTGCTTTTACTTTAAAAGTGTTTACATATTTTTCTGCAACATTTTAATACCTGCAATTTTAGTATTTCTTAGTAAAAAGGCTTATTTTATATGAAAAATGTACATTTTTAGAAAATGAACTTGCTTATTTATTTTATAGGATTTTCTGTAGAAACTCTAGATATCATGTAATTATTAAAAGAAGTTTAACATATGTACATGGTTTTTAAAGTGGTTAAGTATTTTTGGGGTAAATATGTCAATTTTAAAAAGAAAACACTGATTTTGAGAAAATTCTTTTTTGTGGCTATTATCAATTTACTGTTATCTTTGATGGAGTTCTTTATATTGGGTGGGTATTTTGTTGTAGGATTTTATTTTTTTTAAAAAAATATACATTTATTTTTTATTATATAAATATTAAAAAAAAAAAAAAAGGATGATGATTATAATGCTACTGCTGCTGATGACAATGATGATGATGTATGCTGCTGATGATGTTGAATTTATGCTAGGGATGATGTTGAATTTTCTTAATGATGATGATGAAAACTTACTCTTGATGATTTTCATACAGTGGAACACACTTGTAATGAATATCATTAAGTGAGCAAAATTAATGATGAATAATAGAAATTATTACATTGTCACATATATATTTTATTTTCATTAATAGCATATTACATGTTGAAATTTTCAACCAACAACTTGTCTGTTTGATGATGATGAGATGATTATGATGATGATGAGGATGATGATGAACAAATTTTCTCTTTGATATTTTCCTGTTTTTAGCTCAACTGGCTAATGCCAGATGAGCTTATGGCATGATGCGCGCGTGTGTGTGTGCGTGCGTGCGTGCGTCCGTCCGTTAACAGCAAAAACTCAGAAACTATTCGGCCAATTTTAACAAAACTTTGCAGGAATGATCCCTAGAAGAAGTAGATGAAAATTTGTACAATTGGTTTCCATGGCAACCAAAAGTAGGTCACAGCGATCTAGAATGCAAAAAACCTAAAGTAAGCTTCTTCTCTGAAACCATAGGTTATATGCAAAATCTGATGTGATATTTAGCTTCTAGACACCCTTAAACATAAAGGTTGTACATTTCGTGAAATTCTGTCAAAAAATAGGTTACGGGTTTTTAGCATTTTTCTGTCATACTTCGTAAAAAGTGAAAATAAGGCTTATAATGAGATATCAACTTTGAAAATCTTCTCCTCTGAAACCATGAAGCCTTAAGCTTTCATATTTGGCAGTTTATATCAGCTTGAGGCCCCTTTACCAAGGTTGTACAAATGGTGGCCCCCGGTCTATTTTAGGCCCCACCCCAGGGGTCCATATATCTGCATATGTATATATGGCTTATAATAGAAAATCAACTATGAAAATCTTCTTCTCTGAAACCATGAAGCCTTAAGCTTTCATATTTGGCAGTTAATATCAGCTTGAGGCCCTTAACCAAGTTTGTACAAATGGTGGCCCTTGGTCCATTTTCGGCCCCATCCCAGGGGTCAATATATCTGCATATGCATATATGGCTTATAATGAGATATCAACTTTGAAAATCTTCTTCTCCGAAACCATGAAGCTTTAAGCTTTCATATTTGGCAGTTAATAATAGCCTGAGCCCCTTTACCAAGTTTGTACAAATGGTGGCCCTCGGTCCATTTTCGGCCCCACCCCAGGGGTCCATATATCTGCATTTGCATATATGGCTTATAATGAGATATCAACTTTGAAAATCTTCTTCTCTGAAACCATGAAGCTTTAATCTTTCATATTTGGCAGTTAATATCAGCTTGAGGCCCTTTACCAAGTTTGTACAAATGGTGGCCCTCGGTCCATTTTTGGCCCCACCCCAGGGGTCCATATATCTGCATATGTATATATGGCTTATAATGAGATATCAACTTTGAAAATCTTCTTCTCTGAAACCATGAAGCTTTAAGCTTTCATATTTGGCAGTTAATATCAGCTTGAGCCCCTTTACCAAGTTTGTACAAATGGTGGCCCCTGGTCCATTTTTGGCCCCGCCCCAGGGGTCCATATATCTGCATATGCATATATGGCTTATAGTGGAAAATCAACTTTGAAAATCTTCTTCTCTGAAACCATGAAGCCTTAAGCTTTCATATTTGGCAGTTAATATCATCTTGAGACCCTTTACCAAGTTTGTACAAATGGTGGCCCTCAGTCTATTTTCGGCCCCAACCCAGGGGTCTATATATCTGCATATGCATATATGGCTTAAAATGAGATATCAAATTTGAAAATCTTCTTCTCTAAAATCATGAAGCCTTAAGCTTTCATATTTGGCAGTTAATATCATCTTGAGGCCCTTTACCAAGTTTGTACAAATGGTGGCCCTCGGTCCATTTTCTGCCCCACCCCAGGGGTCTATATATCTGTATATGCATATATGGCTTAAAATGAGATATCAACTTTGAAAATCTTCTTCTCTGAAATCATGAAGCCTTAAGCTTTCATATTTGGCAGTTAATATCAGCTTGAGCCCCTTTACCAAGTTTGTACAAATGGTGGCCCCTGGTCCATTTTTGGCCCTCCCCGAGGGGTTCATATATCTGCATATGCATATATTGGAAATCAAGTTTAAAAATTTTCCTCTCTGAAACTGTGAGGCATAATGCTTTTATATTTGGCATTTAATATCAGCTCAAGTCCCTTTACCAGGTTTGTACAAATGGTGGCCCCTGGGCCATTTTTGGTCCCACCCCAAGGGCCAATATATCTACATATGCATATATGGGAAATCAAATTTAAAAATCTTCTTTTCTGAAACTGTAAGGCTTAAAGCTTTCATATTAAGCTCAAGTCCCTTTACCAGGTTTGTACAAATAAAGGCCTCTGGGCCATTTTTGGTCCCACCCAGGGGCACATATATCTATATATACTTATATGGGAAGTCAAATTTAAAAATATTCTTTTCTGAAACTGTAAGGCCTACAGCTTTTATATTTAGCATTTTACATCAGCTCAAGTCCCTGTACCGAGTTTATATAAATGGAGGCACAAGAACCATTTTTGTCAGTTGAGCTCCACAGGCCCTTTTGGGCCTCTTGTTTAAAATGATGTTATATATTTTAACATATGCATTTAAACCTAAATAGCTTATAATCACTTTTGTTTTCTATGAATACAACATCAACAACAACATATCAACAACAAAAATTGAAAAAAAACATGAGAAAAAGAATCAAGTTTTATCCATGTGTTACTGATGAAAAATGTTTACCACTAATGGATATTGTTGATATTTTGATTGAAATATGAAATGTCATTTAAAAACATAATAGTTTTCCAGTCATTGTTAAGATAACAAAAGACTCTTAAGTTTAACATGATATTGAATAGAAGTTGTAATCACTGAAACTATTGGTAGAAAATAGAAAGTTAGTAGAGTGGGGGATCTGAATGACAATGTCTTGTTATTTTCTTGAAATGACCTTCAAAATTGGATCAAGGTCAAAGATCAGGGTCATGACCTAGTTTGTAATTTTTGCAGTTTTAGGCTATTTTCTTAAAACTAAACAAGAGAGATTAGAGCAAAACATTGCAAAAATGGTCAGAATGAAGAAATCTATCAAGTTATTCAGTTTCATAACAATATGTTTCATTCATGTAAGAGTTGTTGCCCCAGAAATGATATTTTTTGCTTGAAAATACTACAATTTTAAATTAGCTTGAAAACTATTAACTTTTTGTATAGGCATGTATACAGTCTAACCTGTGTTAACGGTCACCTGTCCATAACAGTTACCTCTGTTTAGGGGCCAGTTTTCGCCGGTCCCGCGTCATTTTATTACATAAAACACCTTTCAATAGCGGTCACCTGTCCAATGTGGTTAGCAGGCCACTATTTTCTATCCCGTTTAAACTCAATTTCTGTCTATAACGGCCAGCAACGTAAAACCGGAAGTGGAGTTATTTCTCTTGAAAACGTGTTATTTCACTTCCTGGTCATGAAGAAATGTTTACATGTGATATATTCAAGCCAAGGCATGGCTTCTCGGTGACAGGTTTTATCCGTTGATTAATGTATTCAAAACAATGGTTGACGGCTTGTCAACGGTACCGACAAAGGAGTATAAGCTGAATTCTCCACATTAAACATTACCGCTAGTTAATTGCTGTTTATTATCCATGACACGTGGGAATCACATTGAAACAGTAAATTTTTTAAAATAAGACTAACGATGGAAGATTTGATTACTTTTATCATGTCAGCATGGACGAGAAAGCATTAACTTTGAAAGACATGGTAGAGGTCATTAGAATAGAAAATAATTGTGTTAATAATATCCGAAATTTGGCAGTCTATGAGTCGATCAAATTAAAGTTTTAATTTTAATTTGGCTCTCTCTCTCTCTCTCTCTCTCTCTCTCTCTCTCTCTCTCTCTCTCTCTCTCATTTTTCTTAATTTTTTCACTTAATGAAAATCATTTAAAATATTTTTTTATAATGCATTTAATTTTCCTCCTCTAATATTTTCAAATTTATAGTAACACACACACACACACACACACATATCAGGGATTTTTCTGGCCACTCACAGGGTCCAGTAAAGGGACCCATTCCCAATGCCAAAAAGCATACATTTTTCCCAATTTTGTAGGTAAAAATTCCCAAATGATCCTGCTTTGAGAAACTTAAGAAAAAGTGAAAAAACTATATTTTTGGTGTAGCTTGCATATCTTTATAATAACCTGTATTTATGCATATCTTGTAGCTTGCATATCTTTATAATAACCTGTATTTATGCACATTTTTATTTATACTCAATGAGGATCTCGTAGAATGGGAGCAACTCGTGAAACAACTTTCTCAGATGTTTGTACTGAAGCCAGTCTATGAAGATATTGTGTTAATGTCTGAGTGATTTGGTACAAATGAGTGACTACCAGCATGTATCAAAATAGTAAATATTCCAGGCAAAATATTTGATGTGCTGTCAATGATTTTCCCAATTTCATCCCAAGGTCCCTTTCCCAAAATGGCCAGAAAAATCCCTGCACATGTTTTTAAATCAAGTAAATTTCATGCAAAACAAATATAAATATATATATATTTTTCTAATTGTTACAATTCAAATCTCTCTCTCTCTCTCTCTCTTTCTCTTGTGTTTAATTATATTTTTGCATTTATTTTAGTTTACTTGTATATTTTTTAATGTCCAGTCAATCTTTCATGCAAGGGGAGATAATTTACCAAAATATTGCAAACCTGTCCGTAGTGGTCACCTGTCTATAGTGGCCACTTTGGCCTGGTCCAACAGCTGACCACTATAGACAGGTTTGACTGTATAAGGATATTGTAGATATTGAAATGACATAGTATTTTGATATATAGTTAAAGATCATTGGTTTAAAAGTCAAGGTCATAGCTGCATAAGAAGACTGAAATTGTTCATTATCTTGAAAACTATTAACCATTTATTTAGCATGTATATTAGAATATTGTAGGTATTGACATGGTGATCAATTTGATATATGATTCAATGTCCTATGTTCAAAGTTCAGGGTCATAGCTGCATAAGAAGGTTTAAATTGTTAATTATCTTGAAAACTACTAACTTTTTGTATAGACATGTATATATGAATATGGTAGGTATTGATATGACGATCATTTTGATATATGTTTCAAGGTCATAGGTTTAAAGATCAAGGACATATCTGCATAAGTACAGTAAAACTTTGATCACTCGAACATCGTTACCTCGAATACCTCGGATAACTTGAAGTCATCTCTGTCCAGTCCAATGTCTTATAATATCCTATGTAAATAAACCGTGATGGCTCGAACTTTGTTAACTCGAATAACCCTGCTTACTCGAATAATAATTTTTTTTTCCAAACATAAAATGTTAAATAAAATTCAACTTTTTCACTAGAATACATTTTTCAGAACAACATGTGGCCCGGGTCATTGTAAACACAAGCTGAAGCCATATTGCAGATTTCATCAAAAGTAATAGAGTGGAACGAAACAATAGACTAGACAGTTACCTGAAATGTTGATTGCTACTCAAGTTTATTAATTAACCTAATGAGACAATGCTCAATAGACACAGTTCTTAAATCTGTTAATCCCATTATGACACGGGGAAGTGTTTGATCTGTAAAATACCTCAGTCGTCAATGCTTGATGAATGCACATAGGATTCTGTAATTTACAGGTCACTGGAGTATGTAGAGTAGTGTGTATTGTTATTTCCTGTGATTACAATGACCGGTAATAACTATGCTTTGTATTGTTATTAGAATAAAGTAAGTTTATTTTGTATCATGACTTGTTGAAATTAAAATAAAATGTCATGTTCTAGTCCCGTAGCCATAAAACATCATACGACAGGTCGCCGGTCAACATTTAAGTTTAAAAATATTGTCGAGATATCATGATGAATAATGGATTTTGTATTTTTATTATGTTTGTACGTTTCCACTGTTTCATTATCTATTAATTTTTAATATTTCAAGATTAATACTGTAATTTTAATTCAGACATTTTATTTTTTGACCTTTAAATTCATTTACATGTATAACACATTTAATGATCATTTGTCCAGCAAAAATTATGAGAACCTGAACCTGCCATCTTGTCTCTGTGTTTGATTGTTCAAACCCCCCATGGCTCGAATATTTGGTCAAAGTCCCTTGGACTTAGAGCCATCGAAGTCCTACTGCATACTGAAATGGTTAATGATTTGGAAATCATTTATTGTACTATAGTTCCTATATGCATTTTGGCTACTTATGAATGAAATGTGACTAGATATTTTTGATTGTCGCAGTTCTAATCTCGGGATTTAACAACTTTATACTTACCAACAGTACTGTGATTGATGACAACCATAAAACTTACGCAATAAAAGGTACTGCAATCCAGCTGTCAAATTAGACCACTGGGCTATTGCTGTCCATTCTAAGTTGATTGTTTTCTTATGTGATTTTTGTATCCTTTTTATATTTGAGTCCACTGGGTTAGAACTGAAAAGCCTATATTCAGTGTCATAGTAGAAAATGCATGAAAAGAAACCCTCTTCTTATTGCATACTCATGTCCATTGCTAAGATATTAACTCTAGCAACTTCATCTGTATTTGGTGACATTTCAAATATAAGCAACTGGGACATGAAACAAATTTTTACATGAGTTGAAATTTTCTTTTGACAAATGTTATATCTTTCTATAAAGCTTTCCTTGGTCTAGGTTCATAACCCCAAATATGCTTCAAAATATTGTGAGGTGAATTTCTACTCTTTTGACTGAGGTGTAAATCATGAAATTTACTCATTCATTTTACATGTTTCATTTTTTATTTGCAGGTAGTATACGACCTCCATATGGCTTTCCTGGGTATCCAGAAGGTATGAATGGAGCTGGGTATCCATTCCCAAATGCTGCTGCTGCTGCAGCTGCTGCCGCTGCTGCTGGTTTAAGTGTTCATTCTACCACAATGGATCCACATCCTGTGGTCCCACATAGTACCCCACATTCAACACCACATAGCACACTCGCCGATTCTGGCAATCATCTGCCCAAACCAGAGAGTTCAGAGGTACATTAGTAATCTTTGACAAAATGTATTAAATAATGTATAAACATCAGAAGAAATTCAAATGTATAGAAAATGTGCAACAAGATGATGGAGATGATTAAAATCTACCAGACATTTCATTTTGAATATGCCGTTGATATAGATTGAACTTTGGTGTGATGAAGATAATTTTTTTTTTCAATTTGTAGTCAGTTTAAGGCAGTGCAGGATGAAATAATGTGACAATTCATTAATGAACTGCAGCAGCAGGGGATATCATTAATATGGAAAGACATAAATTGTACAGACAGTATTGGTGGCATTTGATCAAAGTTTTCAAGTGCCGACAGTCATCATTTTCAGACTTAAAACATTCATTTCAAAATCATCTGATTCATGTATATTGCATTCCAAGTGGAAGTTCATAATTTTTTTTAAAATTTCAATACACATGTTTACATGACCACACACAAATCTTGTTCAATTCAGCTTAATTACATAAAATATTTTAATACAATGCTACAAGACTATTTTGACATGTATGTCACCACATATCAAATTACATTGTATCTTACATTTCATAGTACAAATCATGTGTTTATTATTCACTCTATCCAAACAGACATGGAGAAAGCTTATGTTTTAGATAAAAAGAATTTGCATTGGAATCTCTTGTTATTTTTTGTGTTCAGTTTTCCAATTTTAAAATATTGAAATATCTTTTTTGTCTATTGAACTTTTAAACACAGACAACATTCAATTGGTATGAATTGTAATAAACTTAATTAACATTTTAAAACTTTTAATCAGGGTTAGCTCTGGCTTCAAATAGTTTGTCCCTTTTGTCAGTTTTGATGCCCAAAACTTCTAATTTGTGTCTTTATTTAGATTATTACAAACTTAATGTGGCAAAATAATTGCTTGGAGTCCAATTTCATTGCCAGTCTTAACGCAATTGGCAAGAGTGAGGATACCTAGAGCTAACCCTGTTTAATGGAATACCATGGTATGATATATGACATGAAATATAATTTCAAAATATACTGGGTTAGCTTCACAGAAATCTTTATAATGAATATCACAATAAAATAGGTACTAAATTTAATATAGGCTTAATAGTGAGAAATATCATGAAATTGATGTTGATAATGGTAAAAATTGTAGTGACAATAACAAAATTTCATAGTTATTTTGAATCGTGGTTTGTAAATGAACAACATCTGAGTGATTTTTTTTTAACCAGTTGACCTAGCCTTGCACATCATGACATATTTCAAAATACACAAACAATATTTTTATACAAGTTTGTCACATTTAAATCTACATGATCTCTTTTTGATATCTTGCAAATTTGAGGTTCATGTTTCATTGACATTTTTAACAATGGCCCAAACAATCACATTCATTCAATATCCATTTCATTTGAAAATGTACTGGAGACTTGGTGATTTTCTTGGCATCCTCAAAATAAAAATGTAATCTACAGTACTATGGATAATCTATGAGCTCTAAGCACATAATATTACTTACAAATTGCTCTAGCTCATAGATGGATGATTTCAAGTCAGTGTCATATTTTTGTACTGTATATCAGAAACATTGTTCTTGTTTTTTTGTATACATTTTTCATGATTCATTCATTCATTTTGTTTTTGGTAGAGGCAGTGTATATTTTAATGTTTCAATAGTCAAATCATGAGTAATTATTGTGAGTTAAGTCAGAAAAATTTACTTTTTTAAATTTTCGTTATATTTGTTTTCATAATTTTTTGTTTGTATTGTAGAAAAACCAAACAAAAGCTGCATTTAAATTTGTCTCTTATTTTTCCTTTTAAAATTTATCACTCAATTTTTTTTTAAATTCTGTTTACATGAAAATGATATTAAAATTATGATGTTTCCTTGTTTGAATAAAAGCATTTTTAATCTGCAAAATTAGTGCCAATTTGAGGAGGCACCGCCCCCTCTCCCCCCACCTCAAATGCAATTATTTACATACTATAATGGTGTCCTAAAACTTATTATCTACATCATTTGTTTTGATGTTACAAAAAGTAATTTAAAAAATGAATGTCCGTATTAATATTGAATGTAATCAGTTAAAATATCATGAACATCTGTTGAGGGAGTGAAGTTATTAAATGGACCCATTTAAAACAAGTTACCTTCATGCTAATCATTCATAAACAAGCATAGGCATGAGGTGGTAAAATTATATTAAAATTTGTACAAGAAAGTTGCCAACCAGAAAACAAGCAGGACACCTTTTTTAAAAAAAAAAATACATGTAACTGTTAAGAATTTTTTATTTCATTTGAATCTTTCATGAAAAAATTGAACTGACTTCCTGTCTGTCAAATTCCATAATCCTCAAATGCATTTAGAACCTGACTTTTTTGCCCAAAACTCTTGAGTTTAAGTTCGTTTACAGCTAAGCTGCTGATTAGGGGCACAAATACAATGTTTGGTATGTTTTGTCACAATTTTATCATGATTCCAAAAAAATTGACAAAGTTTGGTTTTACATGGAGTGTAAGATTTGATTGTAACTTAATAATAGAAAAATGGATTTTTTGCAGAAAATCTGTAGATGGACCAAAATTAAATGTGTTTTGATAATATTGAAAATTAAGTCTGACATACCTTACGCTTTTATCTCACCTGAAAGGTGCAAAATATAACAGTTTTGTAGATATTGTAAGAATGATGTATGTGATATGTCATTAAGTTTCTTTCTCTTTTTTTATTAATAGAGTTTATGTAAACAGAAATTTGTTTTGGCTGTTGGTGTTTTTCCAGTTAAATAAGTTATGATCAGGACATTGTCCTTCCATTTCATATGTAAATAAAAGTCATCATTTTTATACATCACACACTTAAGTGCCCAAATCTGAATTTAAAAAATGTTAATTAAAAAAAACCAGTTGTTTTTAATCATCTTTAAACAAGTTCTTGGTTAAGCCACTAAATAGTTTTTGTTTTACTGGGAAAAAATTTGACAACAAATAGTGCTTATTGCTTAAAAATATATTTCCTTTTTATATGACAGTTTTGTCAGAGTTAAGCTTGGCTAGTAAGATGTCTCTATCTTGGGTAAACTAGTTAATCTAATGTATTATAATCAAGAAGAACATTAAAATTTAAATGATCTAAATAAGTTTTTTTAAATTTGATTTCAAGTAGAAATTTTCAGTGTCTTGCTTTTTACGTTATTTATTCGGTTATCTCACTTTCTTCTGGTTTTAAAATAGATATTTAGTTATGATTTCTTTGATTTTTAAGAAAATTAAATTGTGGTTCCATCAAAAACAAATTTCAGACAAGCTATTTCATGTTGTATATTTTTTGTTGAATTGCATTGTATACAAGTGAAGGTATCATTACTATCTATAAGTATATAAAACTGAGCACAAATACACTGCCATCAATAAATTACTTTACAGCTTTGACACTTTAACTTTCTCAATTAAAGTACTTTAATTACAAAAGTGTTCCATACACTAAGTAAGAGCTTTTGTTTATACAAACAATAATCAATCATTTTTTACAGTCTGTGTTTCTCTGAAATCTGATGAATTTTGACCTAAAAATCAGTAAAACAAGCTTAACCTAATCTACATATATTTTCCTATATTTTTATTTGAAATAATACTCCACATATTGTCCTTAGTTCTTACAATAATCCAGTTGAATTAACTAGACTAGATACTTTTTTTATTTGCACTCCTGTAACCTTGAAAACACGAAGATGACTTTAAAAAGTAGTGAGTTACTGACTAAAATGTTTTCTGATGTATCTGATTTCCTAAGAAAATTTAAGTCTGAGTTATCAGTTTTAAAGCATGTAAAGATTATTTATTGATAGCAGTTGTATACATCATGTCATTTAGGTTTAGATTAAATGTGTCTGTTTATTTGTTGAATATATGTTAGTGTAGAAGTTTTATTATGTCAGAGTGAAAGTAACACACGAAAGTAAAAAAAAAATAACAGAATCTACTTACATGTATCTCACTGCATTTATAAAAGTTTTCAATCATTTACATACATGTACATGTTTTAATTGTGTGTTAAAAATTAGGGCTACAAAATTCCATGTACCAAGTCTTAGGCCACAAGATTTCTCCTGTTACCCATTGGTTCTAGGTCTAGAGATCATTAGAGATTGGCCTTTGACTTACAAATATACCTCCTTGACCACTGGCATGAAGCATGAAACTATCATGATTTTGGTCATGAAGTAGTACAATTCTGCTTCTGGTTCATTGAACTAGCAAAAAGCTTGTACATTTTATCAATTATCAATATTTTTTTAAATCAAAAGATTCGGGTGTCCTGGACCAGTGGGTATATTCTGTTTTGGACCAGTAGACTTTATTGGGTGGGTCAAAAATGGATTTTGTTAGCCCTAGAAATGATGTGCTAGACAAGTGTATTGATAAATATACATGTACATATATAATATGAACTTTTTAATTTGTCAGAAAAAAGACATCATCCATTTGTTTAGATTTTCACAAGAGATCCGAGACAAAAAGTAAATAAAAGATAAACATTTCCATTCTTGATGTTTGTTTTGTAGTTTTAAGTATGTTGATTTTTATGTGATATTGTGTTGCTATAAGTAAGTTTGATAAAATATTAAAAGCATAGCTATGTTCTAAGAAATTGCATGAACCAACTGTTAGAAGCTCAACATTGCTGGTGCTTGTTGCCCGTGTCTCTGATAAGCAAAAGCATGTCTCAAAGACTTTTAAATCAGTCCTTCTTAATTGGAGGTGCATTATTTGTGAAAAATAAGTAATTAAATCATCAACTATTGTTGAATTTAGTGAAATTCATGTTATGCAATTTAGGCATAGTAAAGATTTTGGATACAGTGGAGTTCATCTATAACAAAGCCGGATGTAACGAATTTAGGCCTATAACGAACTAGAAAAAATTCCCCGACCAATTTACTATATAATTTATGTTTAATTGAATTGCTTATTACGAATTGGCCTACAACGAAAAAATGCCTATAACGTAGTAAATTTCACGTCGACAAAAGATTAAAAAGAAGCCACTTCAAAACATGTAACCGACCAGACAGTAAGCATGGATGTCATGATAGGATCATAGGTGTTAAATCACCTATACACCGAAAGTAACATCTTTGATGTTATACCTTCACGTGTTTATTCAAAACTGAGAGGCACGCCGAGGGTTTAGTGAAGCTTGTGAAAAGTTATTTTAATGAATGAAATTGTGTGTGACAGTTTAATTATTCCGTAAATAAATAGGGAAAGTGCCTGTGAATCATTTACAAAATGGAGACCTTATGTGGATACCCAGGAGGATGTGAGTGAAAAAATATATGACAGTTTGTCGGATCTAGAAACATTTTTATGCAGCCAAAAATTTGTGAAACGTCAAAAATTAATGACTTTATATAGCATGTGTTAGTGATAAGTGTTCAGAATGTGGCTTTTAAACGGATTTAAATTATTTTCTGAAAAGTAACATGGATTTACATTGTGACATTTAAAGAGATATATATTTTGAGTTTACTGAAATACAACAGATAGAACTTAACCGGCTAATAAAGCTAATGGTTGGTTAAATGCTTAAAAAATACATGTTATATTTATGACGGTTCGCGATTATTATTGATTATCTTAAACAAAAAAATCAAAATTATATTTTATTTTTTATAAAAAAATATTAGCATTAACCATATATTAGCTTTAATACGTCGTTTCGCGGATGTATTTATTCCTTGCCAATACGGATTTTAGTATCGACTTGAATCATGTGACCAGCCTCGAATTTAGGGCATAACAAAAATGTCAACAATGATTGACTGCATGGTGATAGGAAAGGGTCGTAATTTTAACTATTTTAAATATATTTTCGAGCTTATACCTGTATCAAGTAATTTAATTGTTTTAAAAGAAAAGATTAAATGACATCTCAAGATCTAAATTAGAGTTTATAAAGATTTTTTGGTTATTTTAGTCAGGAGCAATAACGAGAAGCCTTTTTAATAGGGGAAACGTAAAATAGAATATACGTCTTTAACTATCTTTAGACTGCTTGATTTTAATTTTATTTGAATTATTTTATCTTATATTATACTAAATATACAAAAATGAATCTTGTAAATGATAAAAATCTTGAATTTCGGTCATGCAGAATCACTGTGCAACAACAGCGATGTTTCCGGCGATTTTTTAATTGAATACAAAAATTATAATGTTTTTTAATCCTCTATATGATTGAAAATCCTAAAAAGAAGCTAAAATAACATTTTGGTGGAAAACTTTTCAATTTATCATAGAAAACTGAGACCTAGCAGATCGTTGTTTAAATGTTTATAAACAAGGCGGTAAAAAAGTGCCCTAAATTCAGTCATGTGGTGATGAAAGTCACGTGACACTTCGTCCGGAACACTGTATCCGAGAAACGCCGTATTTCTTTTATCGTCTTCTACCACCGGTTTATGTGATACACGTTGACAAAGGGAGATAACTCGTGTCTGCATTCTCCAAAACGATACTGGGGCTGGAAAATTGTTTAAAACGAAACATGCCTATAACGAAGCCCATTAAGCCGTCCCCTGGACTTCGTTATAGCCGAACTCCACTGTATTTAATTAATTAGAATTTTGGATGAAATTTATGAGGTACTCCCATCAAGCAACTTTTGAAAATAAAAAACATTTTTCTGTGCTTTAGAAGAAATATCACAGTATGCAAATTAACAATTAACAAATCACGTTTTTAGCTCAACTGGCTAAAGCCAGATGAGCTTATGGCATGATGCGTGCGTGCGTGCGTGCGTGCGTCCGTTAACAGCAAAAACTCAGAAACTACTGGGCCAATTTTAGCAAAACTTTGCAGGAATGATTCTTAGAAGGAGTAGATAAATATTTGTACAATTGGTTTCCTTGGCAACCAAAAGTAGGTCACAGCGACCTAGAATGTAAAAAACCTAAAATAAGCTTCTTCTCTGAAACCATAGGTTATATTCAAAATCTGATGTGATATTTAGCTTCTAGACACCCTTAAACATGTAGGTTGTACATTTCGTGAAATTCTGTCAAAAACTAGGTTACGCGTTTTTAGCGTTTTTCTGTCGTACTTCGTAAAAAGTGAAAATAAGGCTTATAATGGAAAATCAACTTTGAAAATCTTCTTCTCTGAAACCATGAAGCCTTAAGCTTTCATATTTGGCAGTTATTATCAGCTTGAGCCCCTTTACCAAGTTTGTACAAATGGTGGCCCCCGGACCATTTTTGGCCCCACCCCAGGGATCCATATATCAGCATATGCATATATGGCTCATAATGGAAAATCAACTTTGAAAATCTTCTTCTCTGAAACCATGAAGCCTTAAGCTTTCATATTTGTCAGTTAATATCAGCTTGAGCCCCTTCACCAAGTTTGTACAAATGGTGGCCCCCGGTCTATTTTTGGCCCCACCCCAGGGGTCCATATATCTGCATATGCATATATGGCTTATAATGGAAAATCAACTTTGAAAATCTTCTTCTCTGAAACCATGAAGCCTTAAGCTTTCATATTTGGCAGTTAATATCAGCTTGAGCCCCTTTACCAAGTTTGTACAAATGGTGGCCCCCGGTCCATTTTTGGCCCCACCGCAGGGGTCCGTATATCAGCATATGCATATATGGCTTAAAATGGAAAATCAACTTTGAAAATCTTCTTCTCTGAAACCATGAAGCCTTAAGCTTCATATTTGGCAGTTAATATCAGCTTGAGCCCCTTTACCAAGTTTGTACAAATGGTGGCCCCCGGTCTATTTTTGGCCCCACCCCAGGGGTCCATATATCTGCATATGCATATATGGCTTATAATGGAAAATCAACTTTGAAAATCTTCTTCTCTGAAACCATGAAGCCTTAAGCTTTCATATTTGGCAGTTAATATCAGCTTGAGCCCCTTTACCAAGTTTGTACAAATGGTGGCCCCCGGTCTATTTTTGGCCCCACCCCAGGGGTCTATATATCTGCATATGCATATATGGCTTATAATGGAAAATCAACTTTGAAAATCTTCTTCTCTAAAACCATGAAGCCTTAAGCTTTCATATTTGGCAGTTAATATCAGCTTGAGCCCCTTTACCAAGTTTGTACAAATGGTGGCCCCCCGGTCCATTTTGCCCCCACCCCAGGGGTCAATATATCTGCTTAGCATATATGGCTTATAATGAGATATCAACTTTGAAAATCTTCTTCTCTGAAACCATGAAGCCTTAAGCTTTCATATTTGGCAGTTAATATCAGCTTGAGGCCCTTTACCAAGTTTTTACAAATGGTGGCCCCCGGTCCATTTTTGGCCCCACCCCAGGGGTCCATATATCTGCATATATATATATTGGAAATCAAATTAAAAAATTTTCTTCTCTGAAACTGTAAGGCATAATGCTTTTATATTTGGCATTTAACATCAGCTCAAGTCCCTTTACCAGGTTTGTACAAATGGTGGCCCCTGGGCCATTTTTGGTCCCACCCTAAGGGCCAATATATCTACATATGCATATATGGGAAATCAAATTTAAAAATCTTCTTCTCTGAAACTGTAAGGCTTTAAGCTTTCATAATCAGCTCAAGTCCCTTTACCAGGTTTGTACAAATAAAGGCCCCTGGGCCATTTTTGGTCCCACCAATGGGGCACATATATCTACATATACTTATATGGGAAGTCAAATTTAAAAATATTCTTCTCTGAAACTGTAAGGCCTACAGCTTTTATATTTAGCATTTAACGTCAGCTCAAGTCCCTGTACTGAGTTTATATAAATGAAGGCACAAGAACCATTTTTGTCAGTTGAGCTCCACAGGCCCTTTTGGGCCTCTTGTTTAAAGATTAATTCTTTGCCCTTCTCATTTACCATTTCTGTGCTTTTGGAAGAAATATCACAGTATGCAAATTAAAAATTAACACGACACATTTTTAGCTCACCTGAGCTGAAAGCCCAGATGAGTTATTGCTATCCATCTTCGTCCGTTGTGCGTCGTGTGTAATTTTTTTACATTTTAATCTTCTCTGCCAAAACCACTGGGCCAAATTTAATGAAACTTGGTAACCATATTGTCTGTGTGAAGCCCTTTCATATTTGCACAAATGAAGGACTTATGTCCCCTTGGGGCACCATAAAAAAAAAAGGGGGGGGGAATAGTGAAAAACTTTAAAAACCTTCTCCTCTGAATCTACAAGAGATATACCTTAGTTATTTTATTTATAACATCCTTAGGTTATCTTTTTTCAGATTTGCACAAATGGTAGCCATGGGGCTCAAAATGGGGAAATTGCTAAGGCACTGAGTGGGGAAATTGCTAAAAAATATATTTGTCACTATATCTTGAAAACTATTAACTATTTGTATAGGCATGCATATTAGAATATTGTAGGTATTGACATGATGATCATTTTTATTTAAGGATCAAGGTCATATGTTGAAAAGTCAAGGTCACAGCTGCAAAAGAAGACTTAAATTGCTAATTATCTTGAAAACTATTAACATTTTGTATAGGCATGTATATTAGAATATTGTAGGTATTGACATGATGATCATTTTTATTTAAGGATCAAGGTCATATGTTGAAAAGTCAAGGTCACAGCTGCAAAAGAAGACTTAAATTGCTAATTATCTTGAAAACTATGAACTTTTTGTAGAGGCATATATATATTAGAATATTGTAGGTATTGACATGATGATCATTTGAAAACCCTGAAAACCAATCCCTTTGAAAACTGAAATGCTGTAAAAACCGACCGATCTTGTCGGTCCCGAATTTTTCCTTCTTAATTCTTTGTTAACCGAACCTTGATAAACCGAATCCTGTGAATTCTGAATACTGGCCACTTTTTCAGCAAAATATTATCAAATTCTTTAAAAAATTACCTGAGAAAACCGATTATTATAATTTCACTTTGAAGCAAAAAAATAAAAAATAAATAAAAAATAAAAAAATTTAAAAAAAATCACTGATCTATTTACAAAACCTGAAATTCTGTCGTAATGATTTTTAATTGCACTGATTAACCGTCAGATTAAACTGTTAATTCTTGATTGTTCTTCCATCTTTCAATTCAATACCGATTACACACTTGATTGAACATTTGTTGATAATCCGCTTGACATTTGTATCACCAAGAATTTGTAAATAAACAATGAGTACAACTGTGTGTATATCGTGACCAGATATTACTGGTTAAAGAGCACCTGTTTATGTTCGATGTTGTCCTAGAAATAACCAAAGATCATAGAGACTTCTCTGAAGTTATCAAAGCATGTGCAATAATGAAGTAAAATAAAAAAAACATATTTCTATACCTAGAAAGTCTTACATTAAATTTGAATGAAAATATTTGCACGTGATTGTTCAAATCAATGTCAAACTCGGGTAACCTATGGTGTACCTTTAAATCTCATGTTTTGTCAATAGAACAATATTTCTGGAAAATGGGTCAACTTCAAAGTTATCATTAAGTTATGACTTTCTGAAATCCGTACGTCGTATTTGAGAAAAAGTCACAATGTGATCTGCTTCTAGCTACATGTATCTAAGTACTTTTGTATTAAATGAATGGTGTTCATTTTCTACGCATCACGTACACATTATTTTGAAAAGGCAAAAGTTGGTAGCCGGTATTATCGCTATACAACTGACAAGACCTATCACATACGTCGCCCTAATTGATATTTCAGTGTCGATAAAAAGATACTTACCTGTGTAAACAGATGCATTTTATTTTATTATTTATTTTTCAATATAAAATACATGTATTACAAACATTAATACATGTACAATTAAATACATATAAATTAATATCAATTTCTCCAACAACATTGTTCACACGTTCACGGGAAGTAACTCGTGAATCTGAAGGCAAGGGCAATTAACTCTGAACGACTACTCTGAAAACAGAATCCCTGTCAAAACTGAATTTTTCTTCAGGTCCGGGAGGCAATGGGTATTCACAGGTTTCACAGTATATGAAACAAGGTCATATGTTGAAAGGTCAAGGTCACTGCTACAAAAGAAGATTTGAATTGTTAATTATCATCTTAAATTATTAACTTTTTGTATAGGCATGTATATTAGAATATTGTAGGTATTGCAACAATGATCATTTTGATATATGGTTCAAGGTCATATGTTGAAAGGTCAAGGTCAAAGCTGCAAAAGAAGACTTAAATTGCTTATTATCTTGAAAACTATTAACTTTTTGTATAAGCATGTATATTAGAATATTGTACGTATTGCCACAATGATCATTTTGATATATGGTTCAAGGTTATATGTTCAAAGGTCAAGGTCATGTCAACATAGGAATACTAAAATTATTAATTATCTTGAAAGCTATTAATTTCATGCACAGGCATGTATATTAGAATATTGTAGGTTTTGACATGACAATTATATATGGTTCGAGGTTATATATGTTCAAAGGTCAAGGACATGGCTGCATAAGTATACTAAAAATGATAAATGATTTGGAAATTATTTATTGCACTACAGTTATTTCATGCATATTATATAAGCTACTTATAAATGAAATGTTAGTGGATATATTTCTGATTAAGTTTTGTGGGAGTTCTTAACTTGAGAAAACTTTAAAAGTTTCTGTACTTAATATATTGTCTATTGCACTTTGCAAACAATATTGGACATATCTTCAGGTGAGCATTAAGGCCCATGGGCCTCTTGTTTAAAGATGAATTCTTTGCCCTTCCCATTTACTATTTCTGTGCTTTTAAACTTGTTTTGTTATTGTGAACTTGCACAATATTATAAACTGTTGATGTTTTTTAAAAGAGCAACAATTCTCATTATTGATCATTGCAGAGAAAAAAAGTATTTTGTGTGCATTTGTGAGTTTCTGAGAAAGAGTCTAAATATGCTTATTTCACCAAGCAAAAACAAAATATTTTCTTGGTACACTATTATCTGTGGGTTATGTTACAAAATGTTTTGTCATTTTCCTTCTTATGAACACGGTGCCTCTTGTTACCTTGGTCTGAATCTTGATTGCATTAACAAAAATCTTGGTGCAAGGTAGTTTATTTGGTCACTTGACATCAAGGGTATTGTGATGCACTCCTCAGTATCAGATCTGATAAGAAATGGGGCATAAAACATTCTCTCTCTCTCTCTCTCTCTCTCTCTCTCTCTCTCTCTCTCTCTCTCTCTCTCTCTCTCTCTCTATGCCTGTTAAAAAGTAACAAATATAAAGTCATAGCCATATACATTTTATCCTTTATGCAGAGTGGTCTAAGGTATACACTCTGGGATCATCACAACACCTAATATCCCACTAGGGAAAATAAAATAATAGAGAGAGAAAGACTGTCAGTTTGATTGCCAATGGCTGGTAGTTTTCTGGAGGCAATTCAGTTAACTCCACCAACCAAGAACTGAGTGCCATTTCTGTGCTTAAAATACCATTACACCTTCTTTTGTGTTAATGACATAAAAAGATCAGAAAATGGTTTATTAAAACTATTTTTGCAATTAGAAATGATTTGGTGTTTTATAGTGATTTGAAAATTTTGATTAGTACAAGTTATTTACCAAGGATATAATAAACAAAACAACTGAAATCTTTGGTGCAGTCAGATGTAAATCAGCAAGCTTCAACAATTTACAGATAGATGTATATGGTAGTGTATAACCCAGTTGTGAATGAAGTGGGGGCAGTGAAATAATGCAGCAGTGATTATCATCATAGCTTCATGTTTTCTGTCATATCTAGTTATAAATGATAGTGTGAGAGTAAAGCAGGGATCACAGCCATAGCTTCATGCTTAGTAGGATACCATTTGTATGTAAAAGGGGCCTTTTCATAAATGATTAGAAGTGTGGGAGCAAAGCAGGGATCACAGCCATAGCTTAATGCTTAGTAGGGTATCATTTGTATGTAATAAGGGCCTTGTCATAAATGATTAGAAGTGTGAGAGTAAAGCAGGGATCACAGCCATAGCTTAATGCTTAGTAGGATATCATATGTATGTGATATGGGCCTTGTAATGAATGATTAGGTGTGCAAGTAAAGCAGGGGTCACAGCCATGGCTTCATGCTTAGTAGGATACCATTTGTATGTAATAGGGGCCTTGTTATAAATGATATGTGCAAGTAAAGTAGGGATCACAGCCATGGCTTCATGCTTAGTAGGTTAACATATACACTCATAGGTATAAACACTAATAACATTGATCTTCCACAAGATTTTATAAGTAAATCATTTTGCAGAAATTATTTTGTTTCCAGTCTTGGTTTCATTTTGCCTTTTAGGGGTCATAGTGACAGAATAGAATTGTTTAAACTTTGGAACACAATGGTCAGTGCTTCTCTCTGCTATTTAGGGTATCAGTGACAATGGTTTAAAGTAATGATTTAGGGTCACATTAGCAAGTGACTGCCACTGTCAATTCAGGTCCTTAGTAACAGAATTGTTTAAATGTTTACTTAGGGTCACAATAACAAGTTACATCCCCTGCTATTTCAGGGTCTCAGTAACGGAATGGTTTAAATGATGACTTAGGGCCACAGTGACAAGTGAATCCCACTGCTATTTCAGGGCCTCAGTAACGGAATGGTTTAAATGATGACTTGGGGCCACAGTGACAAGTGAATGCTACTGCGGTAAGACTTCTTTTGTACCCACCACCCATTAAATTCAATGTAAAATTTTTGAAAAATTATTTTTTACAGAAATGTTCAAAATGGCATGAATTTATTATTTTTATATCATATTAGTTGAAACTAATATTTTAGTGGAGGGTACAAAAGAAAGTTTTTTTGCTACTGCTATTTTGTGCTTGGTGACAGAAAGATTTCAGTGATGGCGTGAGACGTTTTCATTTCACTTACTAGTGGAAAGTTTGTTTCTCGATATTCTTTACTTGCTATAACAATTCATAACTTACCTCTTTATTCCTCTAATATTTCGGAACATGTAAACTTGATATAAAAATAATCGGGATTGGAAAATAAACCATCTTGACCAACCACTCAATAAATAATGTATGCCATTCTAAGGGCCTACATATTCATGATGTGCACACTTGTTAATTTGTGACTTGTCTATTTTTAGCTCACTTGACCAGCTGTCATGAGAGCTTATTGACAAAATACAGCAAATGTGCGACGCATAAAGGGTTGTTGCAATTCGGATTGCAAAGAAAGGCGGTGTAGATGAACTTAAGGATATTGCCAGGTTGAGTCTTTTGCATTTTGCTATGCTAGTCTGCATTAAGTTGCCCTACATTCAAGGTCAATGAGCTCACGTAGTAAAATCTTTAACATCTGCTTGTCATAAACAAACATTCTCATTTAAGGTCACAGTGACCTTTATACACCTGTTTGTAATGAACCGAAAAAACCTAGAAGCTGGAAATTTATATGTAGCATTAGAACATAAAGATTAACTTTATTTTATTTTATTAGGTCCTTAGATTCAACTGAATCTGTGACCACAAAACAATTATATACATATACAAACATAGAACAGTATTGTGATAAACTTCCATAACTGTGATATTTTTTAAAATAAAATATTAACCTAATCTAAAAGATAAAATAAATGTAACATCATTATGTCAACACTGACATCACTTTCGAGAATGAAAGTGTATCCAGTATAAGTTTGGATACAGTGACTTAATACTTATCAACAATATTGTGATGACGGCCATTAAACTTTTAAGGACCTTGATTAGCCTAGGCTTGTAGTATTCTTGAGTCAACAATTACATAGTAAGCAATTTGCTTCGTTGTAGAAAGTCCCCGTAGTGAGAACAAGCTCTACTATAACGTATTACAAAAAATTTATAACAGTGAAACATATACACCATATCAATAAACCTAATTTATCATGTGGAAGTTTTAGGCCAACTTGACAACTTTTGGTAAGGGGTTAGTCTTATCAAGGCATTAGAAGGAAATTAAAGCACAATTTACAGATACATGGCTTAATTCATTATGCTTAAGAACAACTTAAAGGGATGGTGTTTAAATTCAGTATATATTTACTTACAAGCAGCACTTGAAGGGGCAACTTCTGCTTTGCCTCAACAAAATTCAAAAATGGCAATTGGAAATGGTTTTAAGTTTTCTAAAACAAAAACATGTTGCATTCATTTTTGCAACAAGCGTAAAATTCATAATGACCCGGAGCTGTATATCAATGGCAGCCTGATCAAAGTTGTAAAAGAAGCTAAGTTTTTAGGAATTCTAATTGATTCAAAATTAACTTTTATCCCTCATATAAAATGCCTTAAAGCTAAAGGCATTAGATATTTTAAAAGTTTAATCTAATACAAATTGGGGTGTTGATCAACCTACATTACTTCATTTGTACAGGTCGCTTATTAGATCGCAACTTGTTTATGGATCCATTATATATGAATCTGCTCGCAAATCTTATTTGAAAGACCTTGACGCAATTCATCACCAAGGTCTACGTATTTGCTTAGGAGCTTATAGAACGTCTCCAATTGACAGTTTATATATTGAGGCTAATGAGCCTCGATTACATTTAAAGCGCATAAAACTCTGCAGTACGCTACAAAATCATATGCAAATCCAACTAATCCGGCATTTGATTGTATTTTCCATCCTCCTTATCAAGCCTCTACAATAAAAAGGTCAAGGCTATTGCACCTTTAGGTATTCGTTTAAAACCAAAGTTGGAGGAATGTGGTTTACACCTCAACCTTATTTAAAACCACAAATTACCAGATGATCCTCCTTGGCTTCTGGATAAACCGGAAGTCAATCTGGATCTCACAAAGTTTAAAAAGTCAGAAACAAGTGAAGAAGTTTACCAGCAGGAATTCGCTCTCATTAAAGATAGATATACACGACTGATTCCTGCTGTTATTAGACAGGAACTTCGAGAATAAGAATGGTTTTTAATATATACTGATGGAGCAAAAGATAGTGGTCGGGTAGCTGCTGCTGCCATTGTTGGAGACGAAACAATAAATATTCGTCTTCCAAATGAAAGTTCTATATTAACTGTATTTAGCTGTGGCTAAAGCAATTTTACTTGCTTTACAATATACATGTATTTCAAAATCGCCTCATACTAATTTTTTAAATATGTTCTGACTTTTTATCATTCCTTCGGGCAGTAAAGAGCAGAAAATTAGATCATCCCCTAATTCGTGAAATTCTGGAACTGCATACGTCTATTACATATGCTGTTTCAGATTTTAATAAAATTATTAATTATTGTTGGTTGCCTAGCCATGTTGGTGTAAAAGGCAAAAGTAAAGCCGATTCCGCTGCTAAAGCAGCATTATCCAAGCCAATGACTAATTGTTTAATTCCTCATACTGATTTAAAGCCATTGATATACAATTATATCAATAATCAATGGTCAAGTCATTGGTATAGCGAAGAATACAATAAGCTTCATTCAGTTCAGCCCTGTCTGGGATTTATACCTTTATCCCAGTACAGTAGGCGTAATAGTATTGTTCTTCGGCGCTGTAGAATCGGTCATTGTTATTTTACACACTTGTTTATTTTAAAGCACAATTTGTCCCTTGTCAAAGTCAACAATCTATTCAGCACATTTTGCTGGATTGTGTTAACTTTGCAAATACAAGGGATACTTTTAATTCAGCATCATCGATGCAAGATCTTTTTAGTAATGTCTATGGACATAAAATTTTAAACTTCCTTCGGGAAATTAATTTATTTGGTAAAATTTAATTGTTTAACTATTTATTTTCCAGTGTTTTATATACAAATTGTCTGTGATATTACTGGTTTTTATTAGTTTACTTGTCGGTTATTATTTTATTATACAAATAGATTTACATTTATTTAGATTTTTATACTATTGTATATAACACAAATACCAATTGATTTAGATGTGCCAGATGTGCACATTTCGGAAATTCATTCCTCATCAGTGTATCTTTTACATTTTTCAAGCCGCGAATAGCTGCAAAATTGCTGATGCAGCTCAAAACAATATTTCACTAACTCACTTGAAGGGGCGATCTCTCTAGTTCATTGTTTGAAAAAGAAACTTAAAAGGCAATATCCAACTTCATTTTATTGAGGAGCAGCTTAAACGACCAATGTCCAACGTCATTTTTTGAAAAGCAGCTAAAACGGCCAATGTCCAATTTTATTGTATAAAAGAGCAGCTTAAACGGCCAAAGTCCGATTTTATTTGATTGAAGAGCAACTTAAACGGACAATGTCGAACTTCATTTTATTGAAAAGCAGTTGAAACGTCCTATGTCCAAGTTTATTGCATTAAAGAGCAGCCTAAACGTTCAAAGTTCAGTTTAATTTTATTGTATTAAAGAGCAGCTTAAACGTCCAAAGTTCAATTTTATTTCATTGAAGAGCAGCTTAAACGGGCATTGTCGAATTTTATTTTATTAAGAGAAGCTTAAATGTCCATTGAAAATCAACTCAAACGGTCATTGTCCAACTTTACTGTATTAAAGAGCAGCTTAAACAGCCAATTTCCAACCTAATTTTATTAAAGATCAGCTTTAACGTCCTAAGTCCAACTTCATTTTATCGAAGAGCAATTTAAACGGACAATATATGTTGAACTTATTTTATTGAAGAGCATCTTAAACGGTCAATGCCGAACTTCGTTTTATTAAGAGAAGCTTAAACGTCCAAAGTCCAACTTTACTGTATTAAAAAGCAGGTGAAACGGTCAATGTCGAACTTTATTGTATTGAAGAGCAACTTAAACGTCCAACTTCATTTTATTGAAAAACATGTGAAACGTCCAAAGTCCAACTTCATTTTATTGAAAATCAGCCGAAACGTCAAAAGTCCAACTTCATTTTATTGAAGAGCAGCTGAAACGCCTGATGTCCAACTTCATTTTATTGAAAAGCAGCCGAAACGTCGAAAGTCTAACTTCGTTTTATTGAAGAGCAGCTGAAACGTCCGAAGTCCAATTTCGTTTTATTGAAGAGCAGCTGAAACGTCCGAAGTCCAATTTCGTTTTATTGAAGTGCAGCTGAAACGTCCAAAATCCAACTTCATTTTATTGAAAAGCAGCCGAAACGTCGAAAGTCCAACTTCATTTTAGAGAGCGCAGCGATGCTTGCACCGAAGGTGCAAGCTCGCGAAGCGAGCTCTTTAGATATCGTGTACGGAGACCAGTTGAAAATGAATAATCCCTCAAGTTTTGTTTTTTGACACCAGTGAATTACGTCACTTCCGAGGTCGTGTGGGAAAAAACGGAAGTGAAAATTATTTTTTTCAAAATCGCTTATTTAAAATAATTAACCAATTTATTAACGACAACATAATTGTCTATAAAAAATAAGTTTCGTACGGAGACTTACAAAAACTTACAATGTCGACTTGTTTATGACAATGTTACGGTAACAAGCGATTTATGGCGAGTGTCAATCTTGTTGACAAAAGAACTTGGCAGATACCCAATATGACGTCATGGATGATGAAGGTCAAAGGTTAAAATGGGACCGTCATGAATTCTACAGAACAGTGGACGATAAATCTGCTCGTGTTTCAAAACTGTTCAGAGATGTCAAAAATAATTAAAAATCCAAATGAACACTTAAAACATATAATCTACCGCATCAGCTCTAAATTTTACATAAGATAATATCTGAATTTGGCATCATATAAAATGGCTGACGTAATGAGCAGATTATCACTCACTGTTACTGTATAAGCTCTTTCAACGTAACTGCGGAGCAGTCTCTTGCGCATGCGCATTGAACACCTGGGGTGGCAAAAGGCGTAAACGTCACATTGTTTACATTGGAAACAGGTCACACTTAAATGTCTTCCGGGTTTATTGACAGCCGGCAAAATGGTTAAAAGTTGCTCTGTTTATGGTTGTTCAAACCGGGCCAATAACGCAGCAAAGGAAAAGGGAATCAAATTCTTTAAATTTCCAAAAACCGGACACAAAAGACGAGCATGGATCAAAGCTCTAAACAGAAAGAATTGGACGCCAAACAAAAACTCGTATGTATGTTCGTCCCATTTCGTTGACGGGTGGCATGCCTATGACAGAGAAGAACAAGATTATGCTCCTACAGTTTTTAGCTACAAGCAACGTCCAGTCGACAAGGAAAGAGAAGAACGTGCAAGTAAAAGAGATCTATCAAAGGTAAAATACACTTTATTTGAATCCAGTTTGTAATCCCGAAAATTCTGGCCAGAACTTAAATCTTGATCAGAATTTTCAGACTTGGCCGACACTAATAATTATATATTGACAATAAAGACCCATGTATAATTAGAACAATCGACTTAAAGTATTAACAACGAAACATTGAACATATACCGGTATATGAATAACTGCATCATAACCAGTAAATAATAATAAACTGTTCAAAGAACCTTCAATAAAAAGAAAATAATGGCAATACACCAGCAGCCAACCATAATTTTGTGATATGTTTTGACAGATATACTGAAACAATCGGAGCATATCTTGTCATAAATCTAACACTTTAGTGGATGGATATATATATTTTACAAAAAAGGTTTAAAATAAGCAAATAAGGTACCAAGTATAAGGAAAAACATGAAAAAAGGGCCAGGGAGACCATGTTGGAAACCCAGCTGGTATTTCTTTTTTTTTCAACAATAGGTAAAGTAATCTTGGCTGGGGCTTAAAACATTATGTGGACCTTGTTTGTTGAGTTGTTTATAGTCTCTTAAATTTTTGGTCAGCATACTGCTCACGATAGAACTCAATATAAGAAAGTTTGTACGTTTGCATGCATTCTCCAGGGACTCCCATTTCCTCAACCATCAAAAACCTGTCTGATAATATAATGCCATAAGCCGGGTTTCACTATCTACAAATGTATGTTGAACGGATTAAATATATTCAAGCATAATTTTTATTCAATGTGATTGATTTCAGATATTTCAAGAAGCAGAAAAGAACAAGAAAACTGAATCGGAAAGCATGCTGCATTTGTTAAGAAGAATGCACAATTATTCTTCAACTGATACTTCTGAAGATACTGAGAATCAAGTTTTATTGACCTATGATGATATTGATCTAGATATTAAAATTACAGAGAACAAAGGTACTTTTTTATCCTGCATGTTGGAATTATACAAACATTTACATTGTTTGCTAAACATTTCATAGTTTAATTCCTAGTTTAAAGGAAGATATTTAATCACTACTTATTTGTGCATAATAATAAAGTATACAACAAATAATAACACAATTTATGTTAGCTGTGTAACATGTATTTACTATCATTCAGTAATAGATACAAACAAATTAATCTGTCTGTCCGTAATCAACAAACTCTTTTTTTAATACAATACAATGTAAAAAAGAAAGAAAGAAAAAACAAACAAACTGTAATCATACATAAAATTGATGATACTTTGTTGGATGCTATAATACATGTATTTTCAAGACCTAACACATGTTTGAAATAACACACACACACACATACACACACACACACACACACCATGTACATGTATTTGATATTTATGTTAAGTATCAGAAATGATACAGTGAATGTGCAAAAGTACCTATAACAGATTTTGAACTAAATTTAGATGCTTAATTTTTTGCAGGAGTCCAGTGTGATGCTGATCATTTAATAGAGGAAAACCTACGTCTTCAAAGAGAAAACAATGAACTCCGTAGTCAGATTAGTGAATTGAAATGGAGTGTAAATAAAATAAAAGATAATGATAAAGCAACAAGATTATATACAGGATTGCCATCATTTGCAGTTTTTGTATGGTTGTTTAAGTATGTATATTGCATTTATTACATGTAATACTATAAAACAATAAATGACTATAAATGACTCTTTTTTTACAATATAGTGGGGATCAAGCTAGATCCAAAAAAAAAAAAGATCTTGGTTGAACTTCTTTTTTTTTGTTAAAGTCAAACAAAAATACCACTATCAGTCCATATTTGTTTCTGATATACATATTTGGTGATTAAAACTCCATATTTAAACAAAATAATTCAAAATTATAAAAGAATATTAAGTAAAATTTTCTGACCGAATGAGAAAAAATAATCAGACTTTTTCAAAAAGTGTTTTTAATTATATGCAAATAACAGTTTTTTAATGTTTTCAACAATATAACAAATTCAATATGTCCAAAATATCCCTTATGCACCTTCCTAGTTTACAACATTAGATATGATGTCATGATTTGAATATTTATGATGACCTTGAAAAATATGAACAACAATGAACACCCAATAATTTACTTATAATTCCTAGCCAATAATCAGCTTATGGCTCTTTCCCATATTTTTCTAATTGAAAAAAAAATTCATATCTTTTTTAACCATAATTATTGCATCTTTAGATATCAATTTCTTTTTTTCATACTTATTTTGAATTTGATTTGCATATTAATTCCTTTGACCTCTATTAACCTTAAAATACCCCTATGTAATCTTTGATGAGGGCCAATTGAATAATAGAGGTCATCAAATTTCAACTTTTTGTTAAAAAAAATGTTTCATGTAAAGAATGACTCAGAAGATTTTTTCATGTAAAATTAGAAATTATTTAGGTCAATTTTTTTAAATTCAATCTTACTGCTGTTTTCATGGGGAAGTTTTGAATTAAAAGAATATTTTGAAAAAAAACATGTAACAAACAATTATGGACCAGGAGTACATGGCTGTTGAATTTTTTTTTTTGTCAAAGGGAGATAATTGTAATTGGTTTGATGACAAATTATTGCAATTCATATTACCATGTAACTTTCTTACATTTTATTATTTTTTCTACTTGTAATTCTAGCTTTCTTCTACCAAAAGCACAAAATATGAGATATTGGAATGGCAGTAGTACCCCTGAATTTGACAGACAGAGACCATTACAGACCTGTGTTCCTCTTATTGATCAGTTTCTGGCAGTTCTCATGCGTTTAAAAGTTGGTCTTTTCGTACATGATATTGCTGACAGATTTTTAATTTCAACATCAACATTTTCCAACATTTTTGTAACATGGATTTGCCTTATGTATGAAGAACTAAGTATTATTAATAGATATCCATCTAGAGATTTAGTTAATCAGACTATGCCATCTTCATTTAAGAAATTTAAAAACCTAAGGGTTATTTTAGATTGTACAGAAATTTATATCCAAAGACCATCAAACCTAATAACACAAAATTTAACTTTTTCCAATTACAAACAGCATAACACATTGAAGTTTTTAATTGGCATTACTCCTTCCGGTGTAATTTCCTTTGTTTCAGATGCTTGGGGTGGAAGAATATCTGACCGTCAGCTGGTTATAAAGAGTGGTTTTCTTGATATGTTAGAACCAGGAGATAATATTATGGCTGATAAAGGTTTCACTATATCTGATCTTCTGAAAGAAAGGAAATGCACTCTTAATATACCCCCATTTAAAACTAAAGATCAGTTCTCTGTTGAAGAAGTCTTTAATACACAAGAAATTGCAAAGTTAAGAATTCATGTAGAAAGGAAGATAGGAAGGGTAAAGGATTTTCATATTTTTGATGGGGTAATGCCATTATCACTTGCACCAGTTGCTTCAAAATGTTTTAAAGTTGTGTGTTGGCTGACAAACTTGGATATTCCTATTGTTGACTAATGAACAAGACCTTTAAGTGCATGATTAGTTCGTTAAATCCAAAATGAGATTCGAACCTATATATCTAGTAAGCAGATATAACTTGCATGTAGGAGGTTTCATGTTTAAATTGTAGCTATATTATACCAAAGCTGGGTGGGGGTTGGTGGATGGGATTTTACTTTTCATCAGCAATCATTCAGCTGTTGGCTATGGGAAACTATTTTCATTATGATCCTGTGAGATAAATAAATACTTAAGATGTATTGATGATGTTTTTATAGTGCTAGTTCAGTGACATACAATGTCGCAGATTAACACTGCATGCCACTTGGTCACATTATACTGACAAAGCTATAAGTAAGGACTAACCCCTTTCTCGCATGTGCTTGGTCCAACCAGGAGTTGATACCAAAGATGCTCCAAATGTTAGTTGTATCCTGAATCATACTGATCATCAAAAAAATTTAAAAAAAACTGTGACTAACTAGAAATCATTGCCAACATAAAGCATGGTATTTAAGTATGCTACCACTGTAAAGGTTAGATTGGTTTATTAATGTTTACAGTCAATGAATTTGGCATAGAAATTCTGTAAGCAGGGCAACATTTTTGATACAAATTCTGAATCAAACTGTATTCTCTGAATAAAAATGTTATTGCTTTTGCAAGCAGTCCACACAACAAAATCACACCAAGTCAGCCCAGTTGCTGCCATTTCTCCTTGTACCTGTGCATAGTATTTATGTGACTGATCAAGTTCAGGTTCACCATTAACAACTTTCAAATAAAATGATGGGAAATTGTCAATTATTGATGGAATATCCATGGTATTGATATTTGTTTTATTTATACTAAAGGGGCATTTTATTTCCAATACACCTCTTTGAACATCTTTGGGGAGTGATGTATCAGTGACAATACCATCACAGCTTGCTCCAATGTACGGTGCATACGGGATTAGAAATAACCCACATTTTTTTACTGTGATTGTGTGTCCAAACTGCTCCATCATGTTTAAATATTCACTTCTTGCCATATCTTCATTAGCAATACCCCATTCAACAGCTAATGGCATCTTTGTATACCTTCAAAATATAGAATCAAAACTTATGTTTAAATATAGATTAATTAAGCATCAGTTCTAGTTTCCATTTGGTTCCGTCAAGAAATAATTTAAATGAATGCTTTACACAGAGTGTGACTGTTTCATGAATAATGTAATATGGTGAACAGCTTCCATTCAGGATTTTTTGTCAATAAATATTAACAACTGAAGTTAGACTCAGGTCTTATAAGTGAATTTTTAATACCATCATTTTATATCATTGTTTTACAACTTAAAAGTATTACTGATAATTTTTAAAAGTAATGTAAAAGGTATTTTTTGTACAAGCTACCATGTGCAACTTTCAACAAACAATTTCAGTCTCAGTTAAAAATGACTTACTTTACAAGAGAAGATCCATTAACAATTTCAGATACAAGACTTTTTGGGCATTCTCCAGATGACATAATATCCCCAAATCTGGAACTAGTCAGTCTCCCTTTATGAAGATCCAACCACAGACTACAGTTCCTCTGTTCTCTTGTACGCTTTTCTATAGCTTCAACAAGATCTTGTCCAATCTGCTGTGGTGGCCCTATTAAAATATAGTTTCACAATTTGTTTTCTCAATCAATTTTATGTTCATATAACAGTTTGTATTGATTTTCAATATATACATATGTATATGTAGGTTGTACATGGAAATTTTCATTTGTTTACATATTACATGCTTCGTATAAACCGAGAGTACATGTATAAATGTGATGACACTTTCCACATGTTCTGTCTTGTCCTATTAATTTTTAATATTTAATATTTATGACATTAATATGCAAAAGATTATTGTTTTTATCTGTCTTTGGTTGAATTGTAAAATTGTACAAGCAATTAACATATCTTTATTGACATGTAAGTTTAAAATGTTTTGAGAGTTTTTGGTGTGATCTTTTGAAATTTGCATAAATATAAAATTTAATTTAGATTTTGGACATTTGCATGTTTTTTTTCTGTGCAAGACAAAATATTTTACATTTGGAACTATATGATTTATCATTGACATGACTTATAAAGTTAAAAGGAAAATTAGATCAATGCAGTTAGTAATATGATTATATATTTTGTACCAGTTGCTTGTTAATTTAACCAGTTTACTATGTTAAACCATGAAATATCAAACATGGTGAAAGAAAATAAATCTAAAATATTTTAAATTCACATAAAAGTGTTCAAGTTATTACTTCATACTTATTTATATTTTAGATTTGTGAACATATTATTTACACCCAGCTGCTTCAATTTTAACTAGATGTCTGTTTTATATTATAATTTCCTCATATTTATTTCTTGGGTAAAAAAAAAGAAAAAAAAAACCAAATATTTTCAAAAGTTATTTCAATTTCAGGTTCCTGTATTACACAATGTCAATACATACTGTTTGTTGCAGAGTGTATCATCATATTAATTTCCATGTCAATGGGGTCTATCAGTGTTTCTACTTCTTGTATGCTAGCCACTGGTGGGGTATCTTCATAAATTTGACACAGATGACTCATTCCTAAAATACAAATATTACATTAGATTTGTCATAAGAAATCTGCTACACCTAGCTGTCCCATCCCACTCATGACAATTATTGTACAATCTATTAAAATATGATAACAACATAAAATTTAGTATTAATGTGATATCATCACTAACTATCCCAAATGAATAACCATGATCATTTGCCAAACCCACAATAGACACCTGGAAAATTTCAATACCAGAAGGCACATCTTCATGTCCCCTAGTAATTAATCCCTAAGTCTCAAATCATTTTAAGCAAAAGTGTCCAAGAAAAGTTGTGGACAAGTTCACTGGAGAAGACAGAAAGAATCCAAGCAAAATCAATAAGTCATTGCAAACTTTGTTAAGTATTACATTAAGTATACAACACATTGTTTTATATATATATATATATATATATATATATATATATATATATATATATAACAGGAAATAATATAGTACCTGTTTTAGGAAATATCTTCTTTAGTTCCATCAACTTTTGTTGGTAATAGTCTGGTTTAAAATTTTTGTCATTTGTGTGACGAGGATCAAACTCAAAAGATGAAGGTTTGGGTTCAGCAGCTGATAATTTTGGTTTCTTAAATTCAAGTTGGTTGATGGGTTTTGGGTCGAGGTTCATTTTTCGTGGTTTTTTCCAAGCTGCTGGTTTTGATGTGCATGGGAGTTGCATATCTATTTGGCTCTTTTGTCTAGTGTAGTCATTTAAGAAAAATAGAATGCTACCAACATGACTACAACACTGTGCAAGTCTGTCAAATATAAAAATAATACATTACATGTATAATTAGTCAGAATCCCATTCGAATTCTAAATATATGAATTATATGATTAATTTATCAGTCATTGAATTGCTTGGAATATGCACATTGTAGCAAATAAAATGCCGATTGAGTGATGTTAAAAGTGAAATGTCTGCTATAAAATACACTACTTTAAAGATAACTTGATCTGTGAAATCATAATTTTTTCTAGTATATTAATGAAAATGAAAATAAATATGTCAAGAATACTTTAATTGGTAATTACCGGAGTATTTGTTAGAAACCAGTTTGAAAAAAGTCAAGTACTGTGTTTACAGATTTAAAGCAGACTTTCAGTTATCTGATCATTAAGATGCATGGTAGAATCTTAGAGAAGTGGAAAGTTTAGTCATAATAGTTTAATATCTAATCTTTACCCAATAGGACACTGACAATATGCATGGATAGGTCTACCATTCAAGAAACATATCCATGCAGTGTACTGCTTTTTTTTCATGGATGCTTTGACTCTAGCTTTCACATACATGATACCACATTCAATCTATTTAAAAAAAGATATATTTTATCTTTAATTTCTCACAGTACATAAAATATGTTATTAATACTTTCATTTGAGATTTAAAAATGAGAAAAAATGATTTACTGAAACATTAAAACTCAACCTGTATAAAAAAAAATCATTAATTAATTAATTTATTTATTTTTATGTATTTTTTACAAGTGAAAACTACTTTTTACGCTTGTGAAAACGCATCGTGAGGAAATACACTTCCGTGTTTACAAGTGTGTAGGATAATCATGTGACAAGTCCATAATTGGATATATAGGTCAGTGGGACTTGTTTGTATACAACAAACACGTGTTTCACAGACATAAACGATATGATATATAAAATATGTTACCTCTGCTGCCATAACTTCGCTCACATCTCCTGCTTGAAAATGTGAAACTGCACGATCCAATGCCTTAAAGGAGTTCACTGAAACATTCCCCGTATCTGCCGTCTGTCTCTTTCTGTCAATCATGAATTGGTAAATCATGTCGAAGGAAACATTTTCAATATCTAAACCAGGATGTGGAATACTAATGTACACAGGACAGTTATATGGTGGTGCATTTTCTTTACCGGGTATCAGCGGTACTACTGCTTGGAGAAGTTTACAATCTTCTTGTAACACTAACGGAGGAATCACATTTAAAATTTCGCTGTCCGCCATGTTGTTTACCTTGCCACCCCTTACCGTCATTACGCATGCGTGCATAAATTATTGAAAGAGCTCATAACAAAGACAGGTCACGTGCCAGGATGTAAACATTACCCCTCTGCTATAAATATCTATGATCTGCCAGTAAAGGTCAAATATTTTGGAATAAGCTGAAAATGGAAGGAATTAAAAATCGACCAGGAAAAAGAAAGCGTCGAAACACCTTCGGGGGCAAATCTTTCACCGAAGCTCTGAAGGAAAAATACTGTACATTGATGGACAATTACAACTGCACATCTGGCTTCATCATCGACATTGTTTTAACGGGGATGCCAAAGAAAACAAACTCAGACGCGGAGTTAGATTTCCTCAGGAATGTGGTCAGTTTATTTATCGCCCTTAGTAAAATATTTTGATTTATATAATGTATGATATTTTAATACTGCAACATATGTTTTTTATTCAAATATTCAAAATGTATGATTTAATACGCATTTTCTTTTAAATCTTTTCTTTATCTATTGTTTGGCAAAAATCCAGTTAAAGTTAAATTTCAAGGTAGAAACAAAAGTTTATTAGTCAATATATAAATATGGATCATATTGCATTATTCACTAAAAGCTGACTATTAACAGGACATGGGTCACAAATCATGGGCACAAATTTGTCATTGTGACATTGTCACAATGATTGTGAAAATACACAATATACTTTTTCTTTATTTGGTAAATGAGTAGATCATTTGCCAGTTCCATGGAGGTTTTTGTTATCCAGTTTAATATTTTGCAATAAAAATTTATTGACAACTTGTCCTGGCCACAGTTTCGCTATCATTCACTCATTTGAGTGTACACTAAACTCAAATTGGGGAATATTTCAATGTCAATTTTTAAGATATTACACAGTTAAATTGAATGTCTGATGTTATACTTGAATTATCTAGTGTAGGTTTTGTTGAACAAAACAAAACATTGTTTCATAAGACTGATTATATAATAGTTATTGTTTGGTTTGTTGCTTATAAAAAAAAAAAGGGTAAATCAAATATTGTGACTCAAATAAATAATTAAAAAGCTTGGTTGGAGATTTTATCTTGTCAATTCTAGTGAATTTTTTTCAGTGACTCCTTGTGAATCAATAAAAAATTAATGAAATCTTCAGATTGGTTTGAGATGTACATCTTGAGACAGTATTGTCACATGATACTATTCTAGAATACTGTTTGAACCATCTTTGCTGCTGTTGTTGTTGTCTCTATATAATTTTTTTCTAATTTATCTCAAATAAATTTTAATATCAGATTCAGTTTGTTTGCAAATGTTTCTCTTGACAGTCATTACAAAATATTGCCCAACATAATATAAAAATGAGTGAGTCATATAATTTAAATAAGAATTAATTACATCTCGAGTGTGGTTGAAAAAAAATTATTTACATGTGCAGTTAACAATGTGTTGTCAGTAAGCTCAGAAGTGTAACTGAGCATCCCTAAGAATTAATCCAGTTGAAAAAAATTGTCACCCATGTTTTGATATACTAGCATATTGTCACTTGCATGTGTCAAACTCAACAACTTTAATTAAAAATATGTCATTCAAATTATTAAATAAAATAGATAGGTTAACACTGTGACACTGGTATTATTAGTGTTATCAATCCCAGAACATGAAACAGACATCTGGGCTCAGTTTCACAATAATTCACTCAATTGAGTGTACACTCAACTTAAGATTTCCCAATTTTCTTTCATCAATTTTTTTTTTTTTTTATAAAAAATTAAGTTTTATGAAACAATGTTTTATTTTGTTCAACAAAATACACTAAACAAATTTAAATGTTACATTAATTATTCAATTTTAACAGTGTAATGTCTTAAAAATTGACATTGAAATATTCCCTAATTTGAGTAGAGTGTAAACTCAGCTGAGTGTATGATTATAAAACTGGGACCAGTGGTCCAATGTCTCCACTTATAGATCACAGTGTCAAGAGTGACCCCCATATTTGATCCTGGGATATGGAAATCTGTTTGTCAGTATGTTTGTGGTACAGACAATACAGACTGGTTTCTTTCAGTTCTGATTTTTCTTCCTCATTGTACTAGCAAGTAAAATAACAATAATGCAGTGTGTTAAAGATGATTCAGACCACCTTCAATCTAGATATTTAATTTATGTGACACTGTGTTTTCATAGACCTAAACTAAGTTTTGACTTTAAGGACTAGTCCTAAATTGTGTTTGAATGGTTTAATTTTTTGGAAATTTGACCCATGCAAATCAAAGGTCAATTGGTAGCTGTAAAGGTTTACATGGTAGTCCATATGTACAGTTTTAACTGTAAATATGATATTATTTTACAGGTATTGAGTTGTAAAGGTGTTTCATGTGCTGGTCTTCCACATGGCGGTCTCTCGTCCTTGTGTCCTAATGTTGTAGACTTGGATCTTTCATCAAATTTATTAGATGATTGGGAAGAATCCTTAACCATCATGTCTCAGCTACCTTGTCTCAAATTTGTTAATCTCAGCAGAAATATTCTTATAAACAAAGAGGTAAGTAGTGTAACACACACACACACTCACACAAAAACACACACACACACACACACACACACACACACGCACACACACACACACACACACACCATCTCTGTTTTCCATTAGAACAGCTTAATGCAAAGGTTAATTTTAACAAGCATGGGTTAACATAAATTATTGCACATTTTTTCAAGCCTGAATTAGAAAGTTTATTGTCTCAAAATGTTTAAGAAACATAAATATTACGTAATACCGTATTCTGGAAAATTAATGGCTTGCTGTGTGCTTAAATTTTACCACCATTATCTAAATACATGTACCATGTATGTCCAGGTTATTTCATTATCTGAATTATTTTTCAGAACTTTTTACAAAAATGGCAGAAGCCTTTGCCACAGATTGAGAATCTGGTATTAAATCAAACAGGAGTTCCATGGGAAGATATTGTAACTCTGTCGCACCATATTCCATCACTGAGAGAGCTACATATCTGTGATAATGGTATGTTTATTTATCACTTATCACTTAGTGGATTCATATCTGGCTTAGTGGCTAAACTCACAAGTTTTCAGTGGAAGGGAATTATGGTTTTAGCCTTAGCCAGTCTGCATTGTACAAATGTTATTATATCTTTGTTACTGTGAAATCATCAATTTTCACGGTGTCCAATTTTTGTGGTTCTAAGAAAAAATATCATTTCAAGGGGGGTTAAATTCGTGGTTATTTCTGTTTTACCAAAAACATCTTCTTCGTGTACCTCATAACTTCCTATTCTTTCATGCGATTCTAATTGCCTATTGTAAAGAGCAACAGTCTGAGTATCAACTCACTATTAAGGAATCACATGTTGTGAAAACATCATCTTATGTGTTCAGTGTTAAAAAGGTAAGTTGTTATAAACATATATGAAAGCTGCATTAAGTTTTTTTCCAAAGAAAAAATCAAAACGATGCTAATCTAATTAATGATGTTCCTAATGAACAATGTTACATTTGGTTCAATGATAAAAGCTCGAATAAATACAGAAACAACAATAATTTTCCAGCGAGATGCAGCAATTGAGATCTAATATTAGAACATGGTTAGGTCATGAAAAACTCGGGTCATTTAAACACAACTTTCAAAACGGTGAAATACGATAAATTAAACACAGAACTTCGTTGAATGTGTCATTTGTGACTTAGTAAGGGATACATAACACCATTTCAAATACATCTGGATAATAATTAAGGGCAATTAATGCAATTTGTCATGTTTCATCCTCGATTCACGGGTTTTTCCGTACATCCGTGCGCATGCTCCAAGCTCATAATTACCATTGTATAACATTGACCAACTGGTCAGAGGATTCCGTTTATTTACAGCTAAATGAAATGAAATTTTAGAAAATGAATATCACGGATTATGGTTAGAAGATATTTATTTTATGAAAAATTTATTTTTAGAAAATCAAAAAAAAAATTCAGAAAATTGAAACTTAATGCAGCTTTAAACTATTTCGTTGACATGGGTTGAGATGCCCACGAAAATTGGACCACCATGAAAATTGATGATTTCACAGTTCATTATATGTCATCACTAAGAGAACTGAAAATATTGTATACAGTATACATATCAGTGTGGAGACATGCTCTAAAAGCGATAGAGAGCATACAGACTCATGGCTTTTACTTATATCAAAGTTGTCAATTCTGGAACCATGGAGGAAACTGGAGCACCTTGAGAAAAGGACAGACTTTCAGCAAACAAACTAACAAACTGCCAAAAGGGATTCACACTGCGATGGTGAGAAGAACTGTGACAGCTAAATAGTATACTTGGTCATCAAGGCTTAAAAAATGAAGAAATAAAATCTTTGTTATTTAAATAATGACTATGATACTATGTAGCCAAGCCCTGACTTAACATGCTGGAACATTCTAATCTTATTATTGTACAAGCTGTACTACTCAGTCTTATATTTAACAACTGTTATATATAAATATCTTAACTAGATAACAATTATGAGATGATAATTGATATTATCAGTGACTTATAAAGATTATATTGATAAATATGATAAAGAATTAAGATAATTCATGATTACATATTGTCTCATATGAAAATTTGACCAAGTGATAAGTACTGATAATTCTTGTTGGATTTCTGTTTAAACAGGTTAATTTAATAATAATTGTTGTGGAGTATATAAGTGATTTTATATGTGATACCATGAGAAATGGGATGAAAGCTTTTTGCATAAAATTTTATCATGCAGTATATATCATATTAGGTCACTTACACACTCTACGATGTTACTTATATCACAAATGATGTCTTCAAAGCAATATGGGGAAAAGTATGGTAATATAAAATAAAGAACCCCATCAGACATTTGTGGGACACTGTTGTTCACAGTGGTGACTGTCAAAATGGTTTGAAGTTTATTTTTAACAAATCATTGCACTAAGTTTCAGAGGTGATAAGATAAACAACATTGTTAAGATGTTCCAATTAAACACATAATTGTAGGTTAATAAGACACTCAGGGATTTGGTAAACTCGTTTGGTAACCCTAGTATGAAAAGTTTGTCTGTTTCTTGCTGAATGGTGGAGGTTTTCTCTGGATACTCCAGGTTCTGCCACCATCCATAAAACTTACCACCTCAAAATAAGTTAAATCATGACTGGGTAGTTAGACATCAATACCAGTACTCCTCTCCTGTGTTACTTTAGTGTTTCAATTAACAAAAGAATTGAGAGGTTTTCTTAATCACAATTTTAATTTTTGTCGAGCCTGGCATTGCCATAAGGTGAGACTTAGGTGTTTCTTTACAGTATCGTCATTGTAGGTGGCAACGGCTGTGGCAGTATTTCAAAATGTGGAATTTTATGTTAAAGTCCATATCTCTTAAACAAATACTGTTATTTCATTGAAATTTGCAACACAGTTTAATCATGCAGTTTAAGTATGATTACATGAGTATATAAACTGATGTTTCAACTAATTTAGGGGTAAGAACTTGCATTTTTACAGAAAAAAAGGAATCTTAAAAATGTATTTTCTACTCAATCAAAAAGTAACCAGACGAGACATTTAATTCCATGGAAATCTTGTTACTTTATCTTGCAGGTTATGATAAGTTGTCTAAACAAAATGTGGAAGACTTGGATAACATATACTGTTTGAGATTGAACAACAACAGAATTACAAGGTAAACTATTTATCATTACAAATAAAGCATGTCAGTAAACACTCTGGGGGCCTCTGTGCCTGACTGGTCTTAAAGCAGGCGCTTACTACCTGGGTTTGAATCCCAATCTGGACAGATCCTTGTGTGAGAAAGTTTGTCAGTTTGCTTGCCAAAGGTCATTGGTTTTCTCCGGGCACTGCGGTTTCCAACACCATCCGAAACTGACTGCTTGAA
The DNA here is from genome assembly GCA_029721355.1 of Tegillarca granosa. Lineage (NCBI taxonomy): Eukaryota > Metazoa > Mollusca > Bivalvia > Arcoida > Arcidae > Tegillarca > Tegillarca granosa. The sequence goes on from CM056605.1 coordinate 31,942,321, forward strand.
ATAAATGAAAGAATCTTGACTGAGGCGTAAAACACCATTACTCAACTCAACTTAGTAAGTACTCTTGTACTAGACTGAAGGTCCAAGTATCAAAAAGAAATTTCCTACCTAGATACTCAGAGTGTTTTCAAGAATTTCTTTCCTTTTCCCGTTTTTACAAAAACTTAGAAGTATGTTATTCTATACTTTGTAAGTTTTTTTCGACACCCCACATGGAACCTCTTTGAAAAAGACTAACAACCTTGATTGAACCTCTTTGAAACAGACTAATGATTTTGATTTCAATGGCCGACAATCATTATCAGCTTGTTATGACTGTTGATTAATATTTAATAATCAACTTTTTCAGCAACAATTTGGATCGGTCCAGGTCGAACCTAAAATGTATTAAAATTTTTGTGTTATTTTCTATAACAGCTGGGAAGAAGTTTGGAAGCTCTCCTGTTTAAAAAATCTTCAGTCTTTGATGTTGTCTGGCAACCCCTTGAAAGATGTGTTTTACTCTAATGAAGAAACAAAAGAAGTTAATCACCAATGTGGAGTAACCAAAGCTACACAAACAGATGAAAATGGAAACGATACACAAAATTTAGTGCGAAATCTTGTCAGCAATTTGATTTCCCAAGCTGTCCATGAAATGTTGAACATGGATTGTGACGAGGAAGCATCAGACTTGTCTGATAGTGAGAATGAAGATAATGTAACTGATGCTGATATTTCTGACAATTTGGATTCTCATTACCATAGCAACATAGAAATGGAAAGTATGCATGAAGATGTGGAAATGATGGTGGAATCAGAGGCACGTGAGAGAGATGATTCTCCAAACTGTCTAAAATGTGGATTGAAAATAAAATACATAAGTAGCAAGAATGTACCATTTGAAAGCTTGAAGAATCTTTGCCTTAGTCAGACGGGACTGTCAGATTGGGAAGATCTACAGGCACTTAGTCAGTTTCCATCCTTTAGAGAGTCTGAGAATTATGGTGAGATTTATCTCAGTACATGGACTAGTCGACAGTACATGATGTAGTCCTGCATCAATATAAGTGAATCTTGACTAGCGTGTAAATCCCCATTCCTTTCACATGAATAGTCAGAAGTAAGATATTCTTACTGTCTAGGGGGCCTCAGTGGCCGAGTGGTCTAAAGCGTGCGCTTACGGATCACGGTTGCCTCTCACTGCCTGGGTTCGAATCCCACTCTGGACAGATCCTAGTGTGAGAAGAAGTTTGTCAGTTTGCTTGCCGAAGGTTGGTGGTTTTTCTCCAGGCACTTCGGTTTACCTCAACCATCCCAGAACTGACCGCCTCGAAATAAGTGAAAGAATCTTGACTGGGGCGTAAAGCACCATTAATCCATCTGACTCCACTCTTACTGTCTAGGTTCAGGATCCCACTCCCGAGAGATACTCAGACAATGTTTCTGTTTGCTTGCTAATGGTTTGGTAGTTTTCTCCATGTTCCTCCACCAATCTGCAGCCCTCACTGCCTGGACTGAATCCAGTCAGGAATGGAAGATTCTAAATATGATATAATGTTTCTCAGTTTATTTTCTAAAGGGTTTTATGGCTATCTCCAGCAACATAGTAGGTATCTTCCACTATCTCGAGACTGGCTTGCCTCAATGTAAGTGAAAGCAATCTTGATTAAAATGTAATATATCATCTCTCCACTTGAGATTCACCTGTATGCACTCCCATATTACTGAAGTTTACTGTATTGCCATATGTATTTTATTAGGATATATCACTGGTCTCGGACATGAGCAGAGAAGAAAGACGGAAGCTGTATCTAGCAAAGTATGTATCTAAATAGTTAAGTCTATTACAAGTATTTCAAGCTTACAGGCTTCAAACCAGTACTCTCTCTCTGTTCAGTAACATTTAGCATCTAACAAAACAAACAAAATGTACTCTGAAGAGTTCATCTGATTGCATAATAACCTTGGGTATATTTCTATAGAGTCTGGTTTGGGAATTTTTGGTTAATAGCAAGAATAGTAACAATTAATGCAACCATGTCAAATGATTTCAACAATAAAATATTCTCTTTTTTTTGCCATCAATACTGGAACTTCATTTAAATTCATAAAACAGGTTCTTTTAAAATATTTATATGAAAGCAACAATCATTAACATTTTTTGTCATCCATTATCATAAATACTGTTGATGAGTTATCTTACATCTCTGACATCTCTGATTCTTCTTTTTTACAGTCTACCAAATATCAAAATATTAAATGCCAGTGAAGTCACATCAACAGAGAGAGACAAGCTGAACGACATTTTCTGCGACATTTTACCGACAAGGAAACGAAACCAAAAAGATGTGCGGAATTGGAATCAAAACATGGAAATAATTTAGTACTAGGA
>CM056605.1:31944794-32028378 GCA_029721355.1 Tegillarca granosa
ACATGTTATATTTATGACGGTTCGCGATTATTGATTATCTTAAACAAAAAAATCAAAATTATATTTTATTTTTTATAAAAAAATATTAGCATTAACCATATATTAGCTTTAATACGTCGTTTCGCGGATGTATTTATTCCTTGCCAATACGGATTTTAGTATCGACTTGAATCATGTGACCAGCCTCGAATTTAGGGCATAACAAAAATGTCAACAATGATTGACTGCATGGTGATAGGAAAGGGTCGTAATTTTAACTATTTTAAATATATTTTCGAGCTTATACCTGTATCAAGTAATTTAATTGTTTTAAAAGAAAAGATTAAATGAATCTCAAGATCTAAATTAGAGTTTATAAAGATTTTTTGGTTATTTAGTCAGGAGCAATAACGAGAAGCCTTTTTAATAGGGGAAACGTAAAATAGAATATACGTCTTTAACTATCTTTAGACTGCTTGATTTTAATTTTATTTGAATTATTTTATCTTATATTATACTAAATATACAAAAATGAATCTTGTAAATGATAAAAATCTTGAATTTCGGTCATGCAGAATCACTGTGCAACAACAGCGATGTTTCCGGCGATTTTTTAATTGAATACAAAAATTATAATGTTTTTAATCCTCTATATGATTGAAAATCCTAAAAAGAAGCTAAAATAACATTTTGGTGGAAAACTTTTCAATTTATCATAGAAAACGAGACCTAGCAGATCGTTGTTTAAATGTTATAAACAAGGCGGTAAAAAAGTGCCCTAAATTCAGTCATGTGGTGATGAAAGTCACGTGACACTTCGTCCGGAACACTGTATCCGAGAAACGCCGTATTTCTTTATCGTCTTCTACCACCGGTTTATGTGATACACGTTGACAAAGGGAGATAACTCGTGTCTGCATTCTCCAAAAACGATACTGGGGCTGGAAAATTGTTTAAAACGAAACATGCCTATAACGAAGCCCATTAAGCCGTCCCTGGACTTCGTTATAGCCGAACTCCCACTGTATTTAATAATTAGCATTTGGATGAAATTTATGAGGTACTCCCATCAAGCAACTTTTGAAAATAAAAAACATTTTTCTGTGCTTTAGAAGAAATATCACAGTATGCAAATTAACAATTAACAAATCCGTTTTTAGCTCAACTGGCTAAAGCCAGATGAGCTTATGGCATGATGCGTGCGTGCGTGCGTGCGTGCGTCCGTTAACAGCAAAAACTCAGAAAACTACTGGGCCCATTTTAGCAAACTTTGCAGGAATGATTCTTAGAAGGAGTAGATAAATATTTGTACAATTGGTTTCCTTGGCACCAAAAGTAGGTCACAGCGACCTAGAATGTAAAAAACCTAAAATAAGCTTCTTCTCTGAAACCATAGGTTATATTCAAAATCTGATGTGATATTTAGCTTCTAGACACCCTTAAACATGTAGGTTGTACATTTCGTGAAATTCTGTCAAAAACTAGGTTACGCGTTTTTAGCGTTTTTCTGTCGTACTTCGTAAAAAGTGAAAATAAGGCTTATAATGGAAAATCACCTTTGAAAATCTTCTTCTCTGAAACCATGAAGCCTTAAGCTTTCATATTTGGCAGTTATTATCAGCTTGAGCCCCTTTACCAAGTTTGTACAAATGGTGGCCCCGGACCATTTTTGGCCCCACCCCAGGGATCCATATATCAGCATATGCATATATGGCTCATAATGGAAAATCAACTTTGAAAATCTTCTTCTCTGAAACCATGAAGCCTTAAGCTTTCATATTTGTCAGTTAATATCAGCTTGAGCCCCTTCACCAAGTTTGTACAAATGGTGGCCCCCGGTCTATTTTTGGCCCCACCCCAGGGGTCCATATATCTGCATATGCATATATGGCTTATAATGGAAAATCAACTTTGAAAATCTTCTTCTCTGAAACCATGAAGCCTTAAGCTTTCATATTTGGCAGTTAATATCAGCTTGAGCCCCTTTACCAAGTTTGTACAAATGGTGGCCCCCGGTCCATTTTTGGCCCCACCGCAGGGGTCCGTATATCAGCATATGCATATATGGCTTAAAATGGAAAATCAACTTTGAAAATCTTCTTCTCTGAAACCATGAAGCCTTAAGCTTCATATTTGGCAGTTAATATCAGCTTGAGCCCCTTTACCAAGTTTGTACAAATGGTGGCCCCCGGTCTATTTTTGGCCCCACCCCAGGGGTCCATATATCTGCATATGCATATATGGCTTATAATGGAAAATCAACTTTGAAAATCTTCTTCTCTGAAACCATGAAGCCTTAAGCTTTCATATTTGGCAGTTAATATCAGCTTGAGCCCCTTTACCAAGTTTGTACAAATGGTGGCCCCCGGTCCTATTTTTGGCCCCACCCCAGGGGTCTATATATCTGCATATGCATATATGGCTTATAATGGAAAATCAACTTTGAAAATCTTCTTCTCTAAAACCATGAAGCCTTAAGCTTTCATATTTGGCAGTTAATATCAGCTTGAGCCCCTTTACCAAGTTTGTACAAATGGTGGCCCCCCGGTCCATTTTGCCCCCACCCCAGGGGTCAATATATCTGCTTAGCATATATGGCTTATAATGAGATATCAACTTTGAAAATCTTCTTCTCTGAAACCATGAAGCCTTAAGCTTTCATATTTGGCAGTTAATATCAGCTTGAGGCCCTTTACCAAGTTTTTACAAATGGTGGCCCCCGGTCCATTTTGGCCCCACCCCAGGGGTCCATATATCTGCATATATATATATTGGAAATCAAATTAAAAAATTTTCTTCTCTGAAACTGTAAGGCATAATGCTTTTATATTTGGCATTTAACATCAGCTCAAGTCCCTTTACCAAGGTTTGTACAAATGGTGGCCCCTGGGCCATTTTGGTCCCACCCTAAGGGCCAATATATCTACATATGCATATATGGGAAATCAAATTTAAAAATCTTCTTCTCTGAAACTGTAAGGCTTTAAGCTTTCATAATCAGCTCAAGTCCCTTTACCAGGTTTGTACAAATAAAGGCCCCTGGGCCATTTTTGGTCCCACCAATGGGGCACATATATCTACATATACTTATATGGAAGTCAAATTTAAAATATTCTTCTCTGAAACTGTAAGGCCTACAGCTTTTATATTTAGCATTTAACGTCAGCTCAAGTCCCTGTACTGAGTTTATATAAATGAAGGCACAAGAACCATTTTTGTCAGTTGAGCTCCACAGGCCCTTTGGGCCTCTTGTTTAAAGATTAATTCTTTGCCCCTTCTCATTACCATTTCTGTGCTTTGGAAGAAATATCACAGTATGCAAATTAAAAATTAACACGACACATTTTTAGCTCACCTGAGCTGAAAGCCCAGAGAGTTATTGCTATCCATCTTCGTCCGTTGTGAGTCGTGTGTAATTTTTTACATTTTAATCTTCTCGCCAAAACCACTGGGCCAATTTAATGAAACTTGGTAACCATATTGTCTGTGTGAAGCCCTTATATTGCACAAATGAAGACTTATGTCCCTTGGGGCACCATAAAAAAAAAAGGGGGGGGGGAATAGTGAAAAACTTTAAAAACCTTCTCCTCTGAATCTACAAGAGATATACCTTAGTTATTTTATTTATAACATCCTTAGGTTATCTTTTTTCAGATTTGCACAAATGGTAGCCATGGGGCCTCAAAATGGGGAAATTGCAAGGCACTGAGTGGGGAAATTGCTAAAAAATATATTTGTCACTATATCTTGAAAACTATTAACTATTGTATAGGCATGCATATTAGAATATTTGTAGTATTGACATGATGATCATTTTTATTTAAGGATCAAGGTCATATGTTGAAAAGTCAAGGTCACAGCTGCAAAAGAAGACTTAAATTGCTAATTATCTTGAAAACTATTAACATTTTGTATAGGCATGTATATTAGAATATTGTAGGTATTGACATGATGATCATTTTTATTTAAGGATCAAGGTCATATGTTGAAAAGTCAAGGTCACAGCTGCCAAAAGAAGACTTAAATTGCTAATTATCTTGAAAACTATGAACTTTTTGTAGAGGCATATATATATTAGAATATTGTAGGTATTGACATGATGATCATTTGATACAGTGAAAACCCTGAAAACCAATCCCTTTGAAACTGAAATGCTGTAAAAAACCGACCGATCTTGTCGGTCCCGAATTTTTCCTTCTTAATTCTTTGTTAACCGAACCTTGATAAACCGAATCCTGTGAATTCTGAATACTGGCCACTTTTTCAGCAAAATATTATCAAATTCTTTAAAAAATTACCTGAGAAAACGATTATTATAATTTCACTTTGAAGCAAAAAAATAAAAAATAATAAAAAATAAAAAAATTAAAAAAACTCACTGATCTATTTACAAAACCTGAAATTCTGTCGTAATGATTTTTTAATGCACTGATTAACCGTCAGATTAAACTGTTAATTCTTGATTGTTCTTCCATCTTTCAATTCAATACCGATTACACACTTGATTGAACATTTGTTGATAATCCGTCTTGACATTTGTATCACCAGAATTTGTAAATAAACAATGAGTACAACTGTGTGTATATCGTGACCAGATATTACTGGTTAAAGAGCACCTGTTTATGTTCGATGTTGTCCTAGAAATAACCAAAGATCATAGAGACTTCTCTGAAGTTATCAAAGCATGTGCAATAATGAAGTAAAATAAAAAAAACATATTTCTATACCTAGAAAGTCTTACATTAAATTTGAATGAAAATATTTGCACGTGATTGTTCAAATCAATGTCAAACTCGGGTAACCTATGGTGTACCTTTAAATCTCATGTTTTGTCAATAGAACAATATTTCTGGAAAATGGGTCAACTTCAAAGTTATCATTAAGTTATGACTTTCTGAAATCCGTACGTCGTATTTGAGAAAAAGTCACAATGTGATCTGCTTCTAGCTACATGTATCTAAGTACTTTTGTATTAAATGAATGGTGTTCATTTTCTACGCATCACGTACACATTATTTTGAAAAGGCAAAAGATGGTAGCCGGTATTATCGCTATACAACTGACAAGACCTATCACATACGTCGCCCTAATTGATATTTCAGTGTCGATAAAAAGATACTTACCTGTGTAAACAGATGCATTTTATTTTATTATTTATTTTTCAATATAAAATACATGTATTACAAACATTAATACATGTACAATTAAATACATATAAATTAATATCAATTTCTCCAACAACATTGTTCACACGTTCACGGGAAGTAACTCGTGAATCTGAAGGCAAGGGCAATTAACTCTGAACGACTACTCTGAAAACAGAATCCCTGTCAAAACTGAATTTTTCTTCAGGTCCGGGAGGCAATGGGTATTCACAGGTTTCACAGTATATGAAACAAGGTCATATGTTGAAAGGTCAAGGTCACTGCTACAAAAGAAGATTTGAATTGTTAATTATCATCTTAAATTATTAACTTTTGTATAGGCATGTATATTAGAATATTGTAAGTATTGCAACAATGATCATTTTGATATATGGTTCAAGGTCATATGTTGAAAGGTCAAGGTCAAAGCTGCAAAAGAAGACTTAAATTGCTTATTATCTTGAAAACTATTAACTTTTTGTATAAGCATGTATATTAGAATATTGTACGTATTGCCACAATGATCATTTTGATATATGGTTCAAGGTTATATGTTCAAAGGTCAAGGTCATGTCAACATAGGAATACTAAAATTATTAATTATCTTGAAAGCTATTAATTTCATGCACAGGCATGTATATTAGAATATTGTAGGTTTTGACATGACAATTATATATGGTTCGAGGTTATATATGTTCAAAGGTCAAGGACATGGCTGCATAAGTATACTAAAAATGATAAATGATTTGGAAATTATTTATTGCACTACAGTTATTTCATGCATATTATATAAGCTACTTATAAATGAAATGTTAGTGGATATATTTCTGATTAAGTTTTGTGGGAGTTCTTAACTTGAGAAAACTTTAAAAGTTTCTGTACTTAATATATTGTCTATTGCACTTTGCAAACAATATTGGACATATCTTCAGGTGAGCATTAAGGCCCATGGGCCTCTTGTTTAAAGATGAATTCTTTGCCCTTCCCATTTACTATTTCTGTGCTTTTAAACTTGTTTGTTATTGTGAACTTGCACAATATTATAAACTGTTGATGTTTTTTTAAAAGAGCAACAATTCTCATTATTGATCATTGCAGAGAAAAAAAGTATTTTGTGTGCATTTGTGAGTTTCTGAGAAAGAGTCTAAATATGCTTATTTCACCAAGCAAAAACAAAATATTTTCTTGGTACACTATTATCTGTGGGTTATGTTACAAATGTTTTGTCATTTTCCTTCTTATGAACACGGTGCCTCTTGTTACCTTGGTCTGAATCTTGATTGCATTAACACAAATCTTGGTGCAAGGTAGTTTATTTGGTCACTTGACATCAAGGGTATTGTGATGCACTCCTCAGTATCAGATCTGATAAGAAATGGGGCATAAAACATTCTCTCTCTCTCTCTCTCTTTCTCTCTCTCTCTCTCTCTCTCTCTCTCTCTCTCTCTCTCTCTCTCTCTCTCTCTCTCTCTCTATGCCTGTTAAAAAGTAACAAATATAAAGTCATAGCCATATACATTTTATCCTTTATGCAGAGTGGTCTAAGGTATACACTCTGGGATCATCACAACACCTAATATCCCACTAGGGAAAATAAAATAATAGAGAGAGAAAGACTGTCAGTTTGATTGCCAATGGCTGGTAGTTTTCTGGAGGCAATTCAGTTAACTCCACCAACCAAGAACTGAGTGCCATTTCTGTGCTTAAAATACCATTACACCTTCTTTTGTGTTTATGACATAAAAAGATCAGAAAATTGGTTTATTAAAACTATTTTTGCAATTAGAAATGATTTGGTGTTTTATAGTGATTTGAAAATTTTGATTAGTACAAGTTATTTACCAAGGATATAATAAACAAACAACTGAAATCTTTGGTGCAGTCAGATGTAAATCAGCAAGCTTCAACAATTTACAGATAGATGTATATGGTAGTGTATAACCCAGTTGTGAATGAAGTGGGGGCAGTGAAATAATGCAGCAGTGATTATCATCATAGCTTCATGTTTTCTGTCATATCTAGTTATAAATGATAGTGTGAGAGTAAAGCAGGGATCACAGCCATAGCTTCATGCTTAGTAGGATACCATTTGTATGTAAAAGGGGCCTTTTCATAAATGATTAGAAGTGTGGGAGCAAAGCAGGGATCACAGCCATAGCTTAATGCTTAGTAGGGTATCATTTGTATGTAATAAGGGCCTTGTCATAAATGATTAGAAGTGTGAGAGTAAAGCAGGGATCACAGCCATAGCTTAATGCTTAGTAGGATATCATATGTATGTGATATGGGCCTTGTAATGAATGATTAGGTGTGCAAGTAAAGCAGGGGTCACAGCCATGGCTTCATGCTTAGTAGGATACCATTTGTATGTAATAGGGGCCTTGTTATAAATGATATGTGCAAGTAAAGTAGGGATCACAGCCATGGCTTCATGCTTAGTAGGTTAACATATACACTCATAGGTATAAACACTAATAACATTGATCTTCCACAAGATTTTATAAGTAAATCATTTTGCAGAAATTATTTTGTTTCCAGTCTTGGTTTCATTTTGCCTTTTAGGGGTCATAGTGACAGAATAGAATTGTTTAAACTTTGGAACACAATGGTCAGTGCTTCTCTCTGCTATTTAGGGTATCAGTGACAATGGTTTAAAGTAATGATTTAGGGTCACATTAGCAAGTGACTGCCACTGTCAATTCAGGTCCTTAGTAACAGAATTGTTTAAATGTTTACTTAGGGTCACAATAGCAAGTTACATCCCCTGCTATTTCAGGGTCTCAGTAACGGAATGGTTTAAATGATGACTTAGGGCCACAGTGACAAGTGAATCCCACTGCTATTTCAGGGCCTCAGTAACGGAATGGTTTAAATGATGACTTGGGGCCACAGTGACAAGTGAATGCTACTGCGGTAAGACTTCTTTTGTACCCACCACCCATTAAATTCAATGTAAAATTTTTGAAAAATTATTTTTTACAGAAATGTTCAAAATGGCATGAATTTATTATTTTTATATCATATTAGTTGAAACTAATATTTTAGTGGAGGGTACAAAAGAAAGTCTTTTCGCTACTGCTATTTTGTGCTTGGTGACAGAAAGATTTCAGTGATGGCGTGAGACGTTTTCATTTCACTTACTAGTGGAAAGTTTGTTTCTCGATATTCTTTACTTGCTATAACAATTCACAACTTACCTCTTTATTCCTCTAATATTTCGGAACATGTAAACTTGATATAAAAATAATCGGGATTGGAAAATAAACCATCTTGACCAACCACTCAATAAATAATGTATGCCATTCTAAGGGCCTACATATTCATGATGTGCATACTTGTTAATTTGTGACTTGTCTATTTTTAGCTCACTTGACCAGCTGTCATGACAAAATACAGCAAATGTGCGACACATAAAGGGTTGTTGCAATTCGGATTGCAAAGAAAGGCGGTGTATATGAACTTAAGGATATTGCCAGGTTGAGTCTTTTGCATTTTGCTATGCTAGTCTGCATTAAGTTGCCCTACATTCAAGGTCAATGAGCTCACGTAGTAAAATCTTTAACATCTGCTTGTCATAAACAAACATTCTCATTTAAGGTCACAGTGACCTTTATACACCTGTTTGTAATAAACCGAAAAACCTAGAAGCTGGAAATTTATATGTAGCATTAGAACATAAAGATTAACTTTATTTTATTTTATTAGGTCCTTAGATTCAACTGAATCTGTGACCACAAAACAATTATATACATATACAAACATAGAACAGTATTGTGATAAACTTCCATAACTGTGATATTTTTTAAAATGAAATATTAACCTAATCTAATAGATAAAATAAATGTAACATCATTATGTCAACACTGACATCACTTTCGAGAATGAAAGTATATCCAGTATAAGTTTGGATACAGTGACTTAATACTTATCAACAATATTGTGATGACGGCCATTAAACTTTTAAGGACCTTGATTAGCCTAGGCTTGTAGTATTCTTGAGTCAACAATTACATAGTAAGCAGTTTGCTTCGTTGTAGAAAGTCCCCGTAGTGAGAACAAGCTCTACTATAACGTATTACAAAAAATTTATAACAGTGAAACATATACACCATATCAATAAACCTAATTTATCATGTGGAAGTTTTAGGCCAACTTGACAACTTTTGGTAAGGGGTTAGTCTTATCAAGGCATTAGAAGGAAATTAAAGCACAATTTACAGATACATGGCTTAATTCATTATGCTTAAGAACAACTTAAAGGGATGGTGTTTAAATTCAGTATATATTTACTTACAAGCAGCACTTGAAGGGGCAACTTCTGCTTTGCCTCAACAAAATTCAAAAATGGCAATTGGAAATGGTTTTAAGTTTTCTAAAACAAAAACATGTTGCATTCATTTTTGCAACAAGCGTAAAATTCATAATGACCCGGAGCTGTATATCAATGACAGCCTGATCAAAGTTGTAAAAGAAGCTAAGTTTTTAGGAATTCTAATTGATTCAAAATTAACATTTATCCCTCATATAAAATGCCTTAAAGCTAAAGGCATTAGATATTTTAAAAGTTTAATCTAATACAAATTGGGGTGTTGATCAACCTACATTACTTCATTTGTACAGGTCGCTTATTAGATCGCAACTTGTTTATGGATCCATTATATATGGATCTGCTCGCAAATCTTATTTGAAAGACCTTGACGCAATTCATCACCAAGGTCTACGTATTTGCTTAGGAGCTTATAGAACGTCTCCAATTGACAGTTTATATATTGAGGCTAATGAGCCTCGATTACATTTAAAGCGCATAAAACTCTGCAGTACGCTACAAAATCATATGCAAATCCAACTAATCCGGCATTTGATTGTATTTTCCATCCTCCTTATCAAGCCTCTACAATAAAAAGGTCAAGGCTATTGCACCTTTAGGTATTCGTTTAAAACCAAAGTTGGAGGAATGTGGTTTACACCTCAACCTTATTTAAAACCACAAATTACCAGATGATCCTCCTTGGCTTCTGGATAAACCGGAAGTCAATCTGGATCTCACAAAGTTTAAAAAGTCAGAAACAAGTGAAGAAGTTTACCAGCAGGAATTCGCTCTCATTAAAGATAGATATACACGACTGATTCCTGCTGTTATTAGACAGGAACTTCGAGAATAAGAATGGTTTTTAATATATACTGATGGAGCAAAAGATAGTGGTCGGGTAGCTGCTGCTGCCATTGTTGGAGACGAAACAATAAATATTCGTCTTCCAAATGAAAGTTCTATATTAACTGTATTTAGCTGCGACTAAAGCAATTTTACTTGCTTTACAATATACATGTATTTCAAAATCGCCTCATACTAATTTTTTAAATATGTTCTGACTTTTTATCATTCCTTCGGGCAGTAAAGAGCAGAAAATTAGATCATCCCCTAATTCGTGAAATTCTGGAACTGCATACGTCTATTACATATGCTGTTTCAGATTTTAATAAAATTATAAATTATTGTTGGTTGCCTAGCCATGTTGGTGTAAAAGGCAAAAGTAAAGCCGATTCCAAGCCAATGACTAATTGTTTAATTCCTCATACTGATTTAAAGCCATTGATATACAATTATATCAATAATCAATGGTCAAGTCATTGGTATAGCGAAGAATACAATAAGCTTCATTCAGTTCAGCCCTGTCTGGGATTTATACCTTTATCCCAGTACAGTAGGCGTAATAGTATTGTTCTTCGGCGCTGTATAATCGGTCATTGTTATTTTACACACTTGTTTATTTTAAAGCACAATTTGTCCCTTGTCAAAGTCAACAATCTATTCAGCACATTTTGCTGGATTGTGTTAACTTTGCAAATACAGGGGATACTTTTAATTCAGCATCATCGATGCAAGATCTTTTTAGTAATGTCTATGGACATAAAATTTTAAACTTCCTTCGGGAAATTAATTTATTTGGTAAAATTTAATTGTTTAACTATTTATTTTCCAGTGTTTTATATACAAATTGTCTGTGATATTACTGGTTTTTATTAGTTTACTTGTCGGTTATTATTTTATTATACAAATAGATTTACATTTATTTAGATTTTTATACTATTGTATATAACACAAATACCAATTGATTTAGATGTGCCAGATGTGCACATTTCGGAAATTCATTCCTCATCAGTGTATCTTTTACATTTTTCAAGCCGCGAATAGCTGCAAAATTGCTGATGCAGCTCAAAACAATATTTCACTAACTCAATTGAAGGGGCGATCTCTCTAGTTCATTGTTTGAAAAAGAAACTTAAAAGGCAATATCCAACTTCATTTTATTGAGGAGCAGCTTAAACGACCAATGTCCAACGTCATTTTTTGAAAAGCAGCTAAAACGGCCAATGTCCAATTTTATTGTATAAAAGAGCAGCTTAAACGGCCAAAGTCCGATTTTATTTGATTGAAGAGCAACTTAAACGGACAATGTCGAACTTCATTTTATTGAAAAGCAGTTGAAACGTCCTATGTCCAAGTTTATTGCATTAAAGAGCAGCTTAAACGTCCAAAGTTCAATTTTATTTCATTGAAGAGCAGCTTAAACGGGCATTGTCGAATTTTATTTTATTAAGAGAAGCTTAAATGTCTATTGAAAATCAACTCAAACGGTCATTGTCCAACTTTACTGTATTAAAGAGCAGCTTAAACAGCCAATTTCCAACCTAATTTTATTAAAGATCAGCTTTAACGTCCTAAGTCCAACTTCATTTTATCGAAGAGCAATTTAAACGGACAATATATGTCGAACTTATTTTATTGAAGAGCATCTTAAACGGTCAATGCCGAACTTCGTTTTATTAAGAGAAGCTTAAACGTCCAAAGTCCAACTTTACTGTATTAAAAAGCAGGTGAAACGGTCAATGTCGAACTTTATTGTATTGAAGAGCAACTTAAACGTCCAACTTCATTTTATTGAAAAACATGTGAAACGTCCAAAGTCCAACTTCATTTTATTGAAAATCAGCCGAAACGTCATAAGTCCAACTTCATTTTATTGAAGAGCAGCTGAAACGCCTGATGTCCAACTTCATTTTATTGAAAAGCAGCCGAAACGTCGAAAGTCTAACTTCGTTTTATTGAAGAGCAGCTGAAACGTCCGAAGTCCAATTTCGTTTTATTGAAGTGCAGCTGAAACGTCCAAAATCCAACTTCATTTTATTGAAAAGCAGCCGAAACGTCGAAAGTCCAACTTCATTTTAGAGAGCGCAGCGATGCTTGCACCGAAGGTGCAAGCTCGCGAAGCGAGCTCTATAGATATCGTGTACGGAGACCAGTTGAAAATGAATAATCCCTCAAGTTTTGTTTTTTGACACCAGTGAATTACGTCACTTCCGAGGTCGTGTGGGAAAAAACGGAAGTGAAAATTATTTTTTTCAAAATCGCTTATTTAAAATAATTAACCAATTTATTAACGACAACATAATTGTCTATAAAAAATAAGTTTCGTACGGAGACTTACAAAAACTTACAATGTCGACTTGTTTATGACAATGTTACGGTAACAAGCGATTTATGGCGAGTGTCAATCTTGTTGACAAAAGAACTTGGCAGATACCCAATATGACGTCATGGATGATGAAGGTCAAAGGTTAAAATGGGACCGTCATGAATTCTACAGAACAGTGGACGATAAATCTGCTCGTGTTTCAAAACTGTTCAGAGATGTCAAAAATAATTAAAAATCCAAATGAACACTTAAAACATATAATCTACCGCATCAGCTCTAAATTTTACATAAGATAATATCTGAATTTGGCATCATATAAAATGGCTGACGTAATGAGCAGATTATCACTCACTGTTACTGTATTGAGATGAATCAATGTTTCCGGTCTGCTCCAGTAAGATTGTTTTGATTATGGCGGGAATGTGACGTCATCATTACATCATAGTGTCACATGGCATAAATCCAGTGAGCATTTTTTTTTGTGGGATTTGGGGTTGTTGAAATAATTCTTATTTTTTCGTTTAAGTTTTGTTTCTACTAAAGTATTATGTACTGAAATATCTCATTTATTACCAAAAATAGAATTAAGCATAATCATGACTATAGCATAATATTATGTTTAGCAGTATGCCTCACGTTCTCATGCATATTGGTGAACATATAACTGTCATAATTAATTAGAAAAAAATCAAGTTAGCAATATGACTTACTGCAATTAACGCGGAATAAAATCTTTTCTCTGTCTATTTGGAAATTTTTTTTTAAAAAAGTGCATTGATACGTAAAACGAATTTTTTAAAACACTGACATGGTTTCGAAAGTAAGCTTATTTCACTAATTTAACTAAACCGAATTAGATGTATAAATTAATGTTGTTCCGATTTTGTATTAAAATGCTCGACAAGGGAGCAGCGATTGTTTCAGTTCTTCAAAGAAACACTGACCACTATGTGTTTTTTCTGTATTAACTGACAATCGTCTTGCTTATACATGTAATACAGTATGCCTCTTCTGTATGAGACATCTTTTATATCATAAAATCACATCTTTTGGACTCTTACCATAGAACAGGGAGGTTGCCTAAGACGAAACCACTGACAGTGTCACAAACAATACATAAAATCTGGGATGAAAAACATTGAAGCACCATCTATCAAAAAGCAGCCATAGTTGCCACGTTAGCTAACACCTACCTGATGGCTAGAGAAAAACGTACCAGAAATGTCCATGATAGAAGAAAACCATCCAAGTTTAATTTTCCCCAAGGACCTGTCGCAAGAGGAGCAATTTATCAAGGACCTAAGGACTATGATGAATATGCTTCCAATTATCATAAACATTCTCTATCTAATATATCCATTTTTATTATAACAGATTTTTTTTTCAATTTTATTATTATTATTATTATTATTTATTTATTTATTTTTTGGATTTTCTTAATTATCATTATGAAACTATCAGTTGCTGAGTACGCCAATTTATAGATTACTTTTCCTCTCGTGAACACGCTAGGTTTGTATCTTACCAGTGCAGAAGTTCTGGTGTGGGAGAATTCTTCAAGAAATTTTCAGTCAAATTTATTTGATTGGGGATTTCAATAAGCTAAACATATCTACATTGTGACTTTGTCTTTTATTAGCAAATAACATATTTACGTAGTCTAATTAAATTAGTGAAATGAAATAATAATAATAAAATCTTAAATTAATAAACAATTTAATAAACCATCATAAATGGAAAATGTGCTTAAAACAATTTGCTGCGCTCTATACATAGGCTGTGCCTACAATCATATCATTGAAGAGCAGCCGAAACGTCCAAAGCCCAACTTTATTGTATTGAAGAGCATCTAAAACGGTCAATGCCGAACTTCGTTTTATTAAGGGAAGCTTAAACGTCCAAAGTCCAACTTTACTGTATTAAAAAGCAGGTGAAACGGTCAATGTCGAACTTTATTGTATTGAAGAGCAACTTAAACGCCCAACTTCATTTTATTGAAAAACATGTGAAACGTCCAAAGTCCAATTCCATTTTATTGAAGAGCAGCTGAAACGTCCGAAGTCAAACTTCGTTTTTTGAAGAGCAGCTGAAACGTCCAAAGTCCAATTTCATATTATTGAAAAGCAGCTGAAACGGCGAAAGTCCAACTTCATGTTATTCAATAGCAGCAGAAACGTCCAAAGTTCAACTTCATTTTATTGAAGAGCAGCCGAAACGTCCAAAGTCCAACTTTATTGTATTAAAGAGCATCTTATTAATGTTAGAAATAGAGATTCCATGCTTTATTTTTGTTAAAGAAAATGTCGAAATTTGTCTTAAATTGTAGTACTTGGAAGAGAAATTAAAGTTTTCTCTTGTTTACAAAATTTTGGACACATTAAGCTTTGACGGGAGAATTGTCGATATTTAGTACAGAGGTGCTCTCATAATTACTTTTTTCAAAAAGGGTTAATGCATTTTTGTAAAATTAAAATTCGATTTTTAATTACATTTTATTATAGTGATTTTTAAAACACAGTATCATATTATGTTTATAAACCTAAAATATTAACCAGATCTACGTTCCTGAATAAGTATTTCTATTTACAGGTTGTTGTGGGAAAATATAAAACTAATCTTTTTTAACCAGCGACGAATCAATTTTATCAACGACGTTTCAATCCGTTTTAGATATCGTTGATTTTATGGAGATTACTAATAAGCACGGATTGTGGTTTTATGTATCGTTTTTCTCTTCTAACATTATTATTTTGAGAATACTTCCGTCTTATTATAGAAATGCACATGTACATGTATATGGTATAATTTTGTTAAGGTTAGGTTAAAATATATCTAAGTCAATTGACATCGAGTTAAGCATTGAATTGCCAAACTATATAGGGGGAGATGGGTCAATTTTTTTCCTTTTCTAAACACAAGTAACCTTTGATTACAAAATTCAGTATGCATGGAATATTCATTTTTTGTAAATTCTCAAGATATTTATGTATCAAAAATGTGTATTGCATTGTACTTAAATAATTTCAAACGTTCAAAAATATTTGATATTTTAATTTACTTCCTCCAGCAGACCCTTTGGATTACGATTCTCGGATACTACAGCTGTTTTACATTGTGATCGAGTCGCTATGAAACAGTGACACCTGCTGTATTATATTGATTTGAGCTTAAAGAAAGCAATTGAGGATGGACTATTTTCCCCTATTGGGATTGATCAAATGATTTATCATTTGACATTTATTTACTCTACAAACTATTAACATGTACATGTACCTCCATTTACATGCAGACACGTGTAGCACACTCATTGATACTTACTGGTAAAAAAATGGAGAATTTTGGAATAAACACTGTTTAGGAAAGTTAGAAAATAAGGGGAAAATTATGATTGGAATTTGGAAAATATTTCTCCATTTTATGGATAATTCTATGTAAAATAGTTGAATAGTTATCATCATCTAGTTGTGTAAAGTTCAATATTAAGTTTTCCTGATTGAAGTTTTAATATCATTGTTTTTTTCTCTTTCAGTGTTTTAAATGTTTTTTTCTAGACGAATTGTACGGCTTTTTAAGAATAAAATTACTAGTATGTCTGAATCTACATCTATTCCTTCAGAAGTGAGTAATATCTAGTAAATTGATTAATAGTTTGGGGTGTCTGTTTTTGTACAAAATTTCACTTTGAAAAAGAACTAATTTGAGCTCATAATTTTGAACAGATTAAATTTTATTATAAATGTATTATTATTTTTGAGCTGGGCTGAAATGTGTACAATTGTTGCTGATGAAGCATTTCACACAGCTGAGTCTAATGGAATTTTTATTGTCATCAGTACAGACTTGAAGTGTTTTGAAAGCAAAATGTTTTGCTGAATTATCCCATAGTAAAATTTACAATATTTTTCGCATGCATTTTCCTTTACATTTTTTACAAATAAGATAGGTTCAGTACAACAAGAAGACAAACATTTGAAAAAGAAATTTACAATGGCCTTCAAATACTTTGCCATCTTACTTATCATCACAGTAATTTAAGTCTCAAAGTCTGTTTCTTTTTGCTTTTCATGGAAATTCTCCATCATTTTAAAGCCAAACTTGTTTATAATGCCAAATTTGTGCTGGCAATAAATAAAGGTAGAAGACCTCAGTCATGGACTTGTGATAAGGGGCGGTCAGAAGTAGTGCATATAAAAAAACAGAATCTGTAGTAAGACCATGCTCATTTAAATTTTACAATAGATGTTACTTAGCTATCTTGCTAATGTTTGGTTTGATTTGCTGAAAAATAAAGCTAAATTGGTTGACTATCATACCATATTTCCGACATAGGGACTTGATTAACACCATAAACTACCAGGACCAAATTTTGCATATGAACATTGCAAAGGGCTTTAAGCATGTTTGAAACATTACCTTAATTTCTGAAAAAATTAATCCAACATGATCCTGGTTTTCTTTGATAAAGAAAAAAGGACTATTTGAAGATTTAGAAAATGTGTGCCATTTTATGTAGTTTAAGTTTTTTGACCATCTGATTCTTTGAAAATGGTCTATTTTGAGGTAAAATTTTACAATTTTCTATTTGGTTGTCATGGTAACAATATGTTTGCTAAAATTGTTAAAATTTACATTTGGTTCATCAATGAAGTGTAGAAATAATGAAAAATGTAATACTTGGTTTCATAAGACCTTGCGTTGAAATTCATGGGGAAACCTGCTGCTAGTTTGATCTATCAAAGATCTTATTTTAGAACATTGATCACATGATCCTTTATCGAAAATGAGGCAATATTAACAAACACAGCAAAAGAACATGTGTTCAAGAGCATTGTGACCACTTTGTTATGCATATCCAAGCCAAACTGCTGTTTATTTTCAGCAATTTTTCCATTGGAGCCACTTTGAATACTAAGAGTCAGTTTGTCCCATTTGGCCCTTGTTGTTTTCTTTGCAGAATTTGTTGAAGTTCTTGTACAAACATATTTTCTTTTTGTTAACACCACTGTTTACATACAGAATTTCTGTGCATGCTCTAAGCTGATAAATAACATTTTTTCAAGTTGCCCTTAGCTTTTATGATTTCCATTTATTATGGGTTAATAAGAGTGAACTTAAGGAAATGAATCACACTGATTGTAATAACAGTCACTTAACATTAATAATTTTTTTTTTTTTTTTTTTTTTTTTTTTTTTTTTTTTTGAATAATGGGTAAACTTAATGCAGCTTTAAAAGTATCAACATTTCTTTTGTAACTTAAATACTATTGAAATATGAGTACAGACACAAAAGATGTGATGACCAAAATTGGTTAGCTTTGGCTTCATTTCACAACTGATATCTGTAACTTAAAAGCTTTACTTGTGCCTATTTTAGGTAGCTTCGATGAATTTGGGAGAGAAGGAGAAAAAAATTTCATCTCCTGAAAATGACAGAGAACAGAAAGGGAAAAAAAGACCACAATCCTGGTGGAGAGATTCAGATAAGAAGAAAAAGAAAAAGAAAGAACAACCACAGATTGTAAGTTTATCAGCCCATTAAACACAAAATTCAGATCTCGGTGACATAATAGTTGTCTTGTGTTAGTTTATCAGTCTATTAGGACCAAAAAATATATATATATATATTTATATATTGTGCAGGCAATATTTTATGTGGCATTGTTACAGTTAGGCATGTCATAAACATACTTTCACCACTCAACAGTATATCCAGTAGCAATTTATCTTATAGACTTATAGATTCATAAACTTTTAAAAATTATAGGCAAATTTCTTGGTTATTTCCCTTTAAAGACATTATATTTCATAACTACAACTATCTGTTGCTGCAGATGTTTTGATGTAAGTGAAATAAATGTTACTGTTTCTTCCATCATTCATAAAATGAACTTTTCATCATAAAAAGGGGTGCTCAGTGCCATAACTGCTTTGGTTTTTAATCACACTCGGGACAGATCTCAGCGTGAGAAAGTTTGTCAGTTCCCTTGCCAAAGGTTTGTTGTTTTGTCTGGGCACTTGGTTTTTTTTTCAACCATACCTGAACTGACTGCCTTGGTATGATTGAAATAAATTGACTTTGGCATAAAACACCATAGTCATCTCCCTGTCAAGAGCAAGAATAGGATTTTTGTGTCTTGTTGATTATTTGGCATAATTGACAACATTGTTTGTTGTATTACATCATAATGCAGTAATTCTTCTATGTCTGGTTACAAACAAAACAGTTATGCAATACTTACAAATCATATGGGGTATCCCTTGTTTTCAAAAATCTTACTGGGTATCTTTTGCTTTCACAACCTGTGGGGTATCCCTTGCTTCACAGATCCCTGCTTTCACAGAATCTGTTGGATATCCTGTGTTTTTACAGATTCTATGGGGTATCCTGTGCTTTCACAGATCCTCTGAGGTAATATTTGCTTTCACAGATCTTATGGGTTATACTTTGTTTTAACAGATCCTGTGGGGTATCCCTTGTTTTTAACAGAGCCTATGGATTATCCTTTGCTTTATTAGATCCTATGGGGGTAGCTCTGCTTTCACAGATTATATGGGGTAATCCTGTTGTCACAGATCCTATGGGGAACCCTGCTTTCACAGATCCTATGGAATATTCTTTGCTTTAACAGATTGTAAGGGTATTCCTTGCTTTTACAGATCCTATGGGGTAAACCTGCTTTCACAGTTCATATTGGGTTTTCCTTGTTTTGACAGATCTTAGCGGGTATACCTCTCCTTAACAGAGCCTATGATGTATCTGTTGATTTTACAGAGCCTGTGGAGTATCCCTTGCTTTCAGTAGTCTGGTTGGTTCAGTGCTAGATTTGGTGCAACAGTTTATACATAAATCTTTGTTATGGGTTGGTTCCAAAAATTCAAAAACTACCCTAACACTCATAACCTCCAAAGACATTGTCATCTCACAAATCCATGTCCATTAATTTTTTTTATTCCCTGAGCTAAAGAAATTTTTAATATTGCTTTAGATTGACTTTAAAAATAACTGTATTTGTAGCAAGCCTTTTCAGAAAACTTGGACAAAGCCAGGAAGATTGCCATGTTTATTGGATACTCTGGAAAAGATTATCGTGGAATACAGTTTCAACGGTATCATTTGGATTGATATTCCACTAATCCTAATTCAAAATTTAGACTAGTAATTAGGACTGAGACATGTAACTTAATTTCTTTGTAATTTTCTAATACAGTGAAATGTGCTAGAAAAGCCAACCCTAAGTTATATGAAAACCTGTGAAAAACCTAAATAAAAGTAAACTGAAAAACCTGTCTAAATCCAACCCTATGTTATCTGAAAACTTGTCAAAATCCCACCCCATGTAAACTGAAAACCTGTTAAAAAAAACTCCAACCCCATGTAAAATGAAAACCTGTTAAACAAAACTCCAACCCCATGTAAACTGAAAACCTGTTAAAAAAAAACTCCAACCCCATGTAAACTGAAAACCTGTTAAAAAAAACTCCAACCCCATGGAAACTAAATACCTGTCTAAATCCAACCCTAAGTTATCTGAAAACTTGTCAAATCCCACCCCATGTAATCTAAAAACTTGTTTAAAAAAACTCCAACCCCATGGAAACTAAATACCTGTCTAAATCCAACCCTAAGTTATCTGAAAACTTGTCACAACCCAACCCCATGTAAACTGAAAAGCTGTTTAAAAAAACTCCAACCCCATGGAAACTAAATACCTGTCTAAATCCAACCCTAAGTTATCTGAAAACTTGTCAAAATCCCACCCCATGTAATCTGAAAACCTGTTAAAAAAAACTCCAACCCCATGGAAACTAAATACCTGTCTAAATCCAACCCTAAGTTATCTGAAAACTTGTCACAACCCAACCCCATGTAAACTGAAAACCTGTTTAAAAAAACTCCAACCCCATGGAAACTAAAAACCTGTCTAAATCCAACCCTAAGTTATCTGAAAACTTGTCAAAATCCCACCCCATGTAAACTGAAAACCTGTTTAAAAAAAACTCCAACCCCATGGAAACTGAATACCTGTCTAAATCCAACCCTCAGTTATCTGAAAACTTGTCAAAATCCCACCCCATGTAAACTGAAAACCTGTTTAAAAAACTCCAACCCCATGGAAACTGAATACCTGTCTAAATCCAACCCTCAGTTATCTGAAAACTTGCCAAAATCCCACCCCATGTAAACTGAAAACCTGTTTATAAAAAAACTCCAACCCCATGGAAACTAAAAACCTGTCTATAAAAAAACTCCAACCCCATGGAAACTAAAAACCTGTCTAAATCCAACCCTAAGTTATCTGAAAACTTGTCAAAATCCCACCCCATGTAATCTGAAAACCTGTTTAAAAAAAATCCAACCCCATGGAAACTAAATACCTGTCTAAATCCAACCCTAAGTTATCTGAAAACTTGTCACAACCCAACCCCATGTAAACTGAAAACCTGTTTAAAAAAACTCCAACCCCATGGAAACTAAAAACTTGTCTAAATCCAACCCTAAGTTATCTGAAAACTTGTCAAAATCCCACCCCATGTAACTGAAAACCTGTTTTAAAAAAACTCCAACCCCATGGAAACTAAATACCTGTCTAAATCCAACCCTAAGTTATCTGAAAACTTGTCAAAATCCCACCCCATGTAAACTGAAAACCTGTTTTAAAAAACTCCAACCCCATGGAAACTAAATACCTGTCTAAATCCAACCCTAAGTTATCTGAAAACTTGTCACAACCCAACCCCATGTAAACTGAAAACCTGTTTAAAAAACTCCAACCCCATGGAAACTGAATACCTGTCTAAATCCAACCCTAAGTTATCTGAAAACTTGTCAAAATCCAACCCCATGTAAACTGAAAACCTGTTAAAAAAAACTCCAACCCAATGGAAACTAAATACCTGTCTTAATCCAACCCTAAGTTATCTGAAAACTTGTCAAAATCCCACCCCATGTAAACTGAAAACCTGTTAAAAAAACTCCAACCCCATGGAAACTAAATACCTGTCTAAATCCAACCCTAAGGTATCTGAAAACTTGTCAAAATCCCACCCCATGTAAACTGAAAACCTGTTAAAAAAACTTCAACCCCATGGAAACTAAATACCTGTCTAAATCCAACCCTAAGGTATCTGAAAACTTGTCAAAATCCCACCCCATGTAAACTGAAAACCTGTTTAAAAAAACTCCAACCCCATGGAAACTAAATACCTGTCTAAATCCAACCCTAAGTTATCTGAAAACTTGTCACAACCCAACCCCATGTAAACTGAAAACCTGTTTAAAAAAACTCCAACCCCATGGAAACTAAATACCTGTCTAAATCCAACCCTAAGTTATCTGAAAACTTTCAAAATCCCACCCCATGTAAACTGAAAACCTGTTTAAAAAAACTCCAACCCCATGGAAACTAAAAACCTGTCTAAATCCAACCCTAAGTTATCTGAAAACTTGTCACAACCCAACCCCATGTAAACTGAAAACCTGTTTAAAAAAACTTTAACCCCATGGAAACTGAATACCTGTCTAAATCCAACCCTCAGTTATCTGAAAACTTGCCAAAATCCCACCGCATGTAAACTGAAAACCTGTTTATAAAAAAACTCCAACCCCATGGAAACTAAAAACCTGTCTATATAAAAAACTCCAACCCCATGGAAACTAAAAACCTGTCTAAATCCAACCCTAAGTTATCTGAAAACTTGTCAAAATCCCACCCCATGTAATCTGAAAACCTGTTAAAAAAACTCCAACCCCATGGAAACTAAATACCTGTCTTAATCCAACCCTAAGTTATCTGAAAACTTGTCAAAATCCCACCCCATGTAAACTGAAAACCTGTTAAAAAAAACTCCAACCCCATGGAAACTAAATACCTGTCTAAATCCAACCCTAAGGTATCTGAAAACTTGTCAAAATCCCACCCCATGTAAACTGAAAACCTGTTAAAAAAACTCCAACCCCATGGAAACTAAATACCTGTCTAAATCCAACCCTAAGGTATCTGAAAACTTGTCAAAATCCCACCCCATGTAAACTGAAAACTTGTTAAAAAAACTCCAACCCCATGGAAACTAAATACCTGTCTAAATCCAACCCTAAGTTATCTGAAAACTTGTCACAACCCAACCCCATGTAAACTGAAAACCTGTTTAAAAAAACTTTAACCCCATGGAAACTAAATACCTGTCTAAATCCAACCCTCAGTTATCTGAAAACTTGCCAAAATCCCACCGCATGTAAACTGAAAACCTGTTTATAAAAAAACTCCAACCCCATGGAAACTAAAAACCTGTCTATAAAAAAACTCCAACCCCATGGAAACTAAATACCTGTCTAAATCCAACCCTAAGTTATCTGAAAACTTGTCACAACCCAACCCCATGTAAACTGAAAACCTGTTTAAAAAAACTCCAACCCCATGGAAACTAAAAACCTGTCTAAATCCAACCCTAAGTTATCTGAAAACTTGTCAAAATCCCACCCCATGTAAACTGAAAACCTGTTTAAAAAAAACTCCAACCCCATGGAAACTGAATACCTGTCTAAATCCAACCCTCAGTTATCTGAAAACTTGTCAAAATCCCACCCCATGTAAACTGAAAACCTGTTTAAAAAACTCCAACCCCATGGAAACTGAATACCTGTCTAAATCCAACCCTCAGTTATCTGAAAACTTGCCAAAATCCCACCCCATGTAAACTGAAAACCTGTTTATAAAAAAACTCCAACCCCATGGAAACTAAAAACCTGTCTATAAAAAAACTCCAACCCCATGGAAACTAAAAACCTGTCTAAATCCAACCCTAAGTTATCTGAAAACTTGTCAAAATCCCACCCCATGTAATCTGAAAACCTGTTTAAAAAAAATCCAACCCCATGGAAACTAAATACCTGTCTAAATCCAACCCTAAGTTATCTGAAAACTTGTCACAACCCAACCCCATGTAAACTGAAAACCTGTTTAAAAAAACTTTAACCCCATGGAAACTAAATACCTGTCTAAATCCAACCCTAAGTTATCTGAAAACTTGTCACAACCCAACCCCATGTAAACTGAAAACCTGTTTAAAAAAACTCCAACCC
This sequence comes from Tegillarca granosa, assembly GCA_029721355.1. Taxonomy (NCBI): domain Eukaryota; kingdom Metazoa; phylum Mollusca; class Bivalvia; order Arcoida; family Arcidae; genus Tegillarca; species Tegillarca granosa. Next base: position 31,968,473 of record CM056605.1, read on the forward strand.
CATGGAAACTAAAAACTTGTCTAAATCCAACCCTAAGTTATCTGAAAACTTGTCAAAATCCCACCCCATGTAAACTGAAAACCTGTTTAAAAAAAACTCCAACCCCATGGAAACTAAATACCTGTCTAAATCCAACCCTAAGTTATCTGAAAACTTGTCAAAATCCCACCCCATGTAAACTGAAAACCTGTTTTAAAAAACTCCAACCCCATGGAAACTAAATACCTGTCTAAATCCAACCCTAAGTTATCTGAAAACTTGTCACAACCCAACCCCATGTAAACTGAAAACCTGTTTAAAAAACTCCAACCCCATGGAAACTGAATACCTGTCTAAATCCAACCCTAAGTTATCTGAAAACTTGTCAAAATCCAACCCCATGTAAACTGAAAACCTGTTAAAAAAAACTCCAACCCAATGGAAACTAAATACCTGTCTTAATCCAACCCTAAGTTATCTGAAAACTTGTCAAAATCCCACCCCATGTAAACTGAAAACCTGTTAAAAAAAACTCCAACCCCATGGAAACTAAATACCTGTCTAAATCCAACCCTAAGGTATCTGAAAACTTGTCAAAATCCCACCCCATGTAAACTGAAAACCTGTTAAAAAACTTCAACCCCATGGAAACTAAATACCTGTCTAAATCCAACCCTAAGGTATCTGAAAACTTGTCAAAATCCCACCCCATGTAAACTGAAAACCTGTTTAAAAAAACTCCAACCCCATGGAAACTAAATACCTGTCTAAATCCAACCCTAAGTTATCTGAAAACTTGTCACAACCCAACCCCATGTAAACTGAAAACCTGTTTAAAAAAACTCCAACCCCATGGAAACTAAATACCTGTCTAAATCCAACCCTAAGTTATCTGAAAACTTTCAAAATCCCACCCCATGTAAACTGAAAACCTGTTTAAAAAAACTCCAACCCCATGGAAACTAAAAACCTGTCTAAATCCAACCCTAAGTTATCTGAAAACTTGTCACAACCCAACCCCATGTAAACTGAAAACCTGTTTAAAAAAACCTTAACCCCATGGAAACTGAATACCTGTCTAAATCCAACCCTCAGTTATCTGAAAACTTGCCAAAATCCCACCGCATGTAAACTGAAAACCTGTTTATAAAAAAACTCCAACCCCATGGAAACTAAAAACCTGTCTATATAAAAAACTCCAACCCCATGGAAACTAAAAACCTGTCTAAATCCAACCCTAAGTTATCTGAAAACTTGTCAAAATCCCACCCCATGTAATCTGAAAACCTGTTAAAAAAAACTCCAACCCCATGGAAACTAAATACCTGTCTTAATCCAACCCTAAGTTATCTGAAAACTTGTCAAAATCCCACCCCATGTAAACTGAAAACCTGTTAAAAAAAAACTCCAACCCCATGGAAACTAAATACCTGTCTAAATCCAACCCTAAGGTATCTGAAAACTTGTCAAAATCCCACCCCATGTAAACTGAAAACCTGTTAAAAAAACTCCAACCCCATGGAAACTAAATACCTGTCTAAATCCAACCCTAAGGTATCTGAAAACTTGTCAAAATCCCACCCCATGTAAACTGAAAACTTGTTAAAAAAAACTCCAACCCCATGGAAACTAAATACCTGTCTAAATCCAACCCTAAGTTATCTGAAAACTTGTCACAACCCAACCCCATGTAAACTGAAAACCTGTTTAAAAAAACTTTAACCCCATGGAAACTAAATACCTGTCTAAATCCAACCCTAAGTTATCTGAAAACTTTCAAAATCCCACCCCATGTAAACTGAAAACCTGTTTAAAAAAACTCCAACCCCATGGAAACTAAAAACCTGTCTAAATCCAACCCTAAGTTATCTGAAAACTTGTCACAACCCAACCCCATGTAAACTGAAAACCTGTTTAAAAAAACTTTAACCCCATGGAAACTGAATACCTGTCTAAATCCAACCCTCAGTTATCTGAAAACTTGCCAAATCCCACCGCATGTAAACTGAAAACCTGTTTATAAAAAAACTCCAACCCCATGGAAACTAAAAACCTGTCTATAAAAAAACTCCAACCCATGGAAACTAAAAACCTGTCTAAATCCAACCCTAAGTTATCTGAAAACTTGTCAAAATCCCACCCCATGTAATCTGAAAACCTGTTAAAAAAAACTCCAACCCCATGGAAACTAAATACCTGTCTAAATCCAACCCTAAGTTATCTGAAAACTTGTCACAACCCAACCCCATGTAAACTGAAAACCTGTTTAAAAAAACTCCAACCCCATGGAAACTAAAAACTTGTCTAAATCAAACCCTAAGTTATCTGAAAACTTGTCAAAATCCCACCCCATGTAAACTGAAAACCTGTTTAAAAAAAACTCCAACCCCATGGAAACTAAATACCTGTCTAAATCCAACCCTAAGTTATCTGAAAACTTGTCAAAATCCCACCCCATGTAACTGAAAACCTGTTTTAAAAAACTCCAACCCCATGGAAACTAAATACCTGTCTAAATCCAACCCTAAGTTATCTGAAAACTTGTCACAACCCAACCCCATGTAAACTGAAAACCTGTTTAAAAAAACTCCAACCCCATGGAAACTGAATACCTGTCTAAATCCAACCCTAAGTTATCTGAAAACTTGTCAAAATCCCACCCCATGTAAACTGAAAACCTGTTAAAAAAACTCCAACCCAATGGAAACTAAATACCTGTCTTAATCCAACCCTAAGTTATCTGAAAACTTGTCAAAATCCCACCCCATGTAAACTGAAAACCTGTTAAAAAAACTCCAACCCCATGGAAACTAAATACCTGTCTAAATCCAACCCTAAGTTATCTGAAAACTTGTCAAAATCCCACCCCATGTAAACTGAAAACCTGTTAAAAAAACTCCAACCCCATGGAAACTAAATACCTGTCTAAATCCAACCCTAAGGTATCTGAAAACTTGTCAAAATCCCACCCCATGTAAACTGAAAACTTGTTAAAAAAACTCCAACCCCATGGAAACTAAATACCTGTCTAAATCCAACCCTAAGTTATCTGAAAACTTGTCACAACCCAACCCCATGTAAACTGAAAACCTGTTTAAAAAAACTTTAACCCCATGGAAACTAAATACCTGTCTAAATCCAACCCTAAGTTATCTGAAAACTTTCAAAATCCCACCCCATGTAAACTGAAAACCTGTTTAAAAAAACTCCAACCCCATGGAAACTAAATACCTGTCTAAATCCAACCCTAAGTTATCTGAAAACTGGTCACAACCCAACCCCATGTAAACTGAAAACCTGTTTAAAAAAACTTTAACCCCATGGAAACTAAATACCTGTCTAAATCCAACCCTAAGTTATCTGAAAACTTGTCAAAATCCCACCCCATGTAAACTGAAAACCTGTTAAAAAAACTCCAACCCCATGGAAACTAAATACCTGTCTAAATCCAACCCTAAGTTATCTGAAAACTTGTCACAACCCAACCCCATGTAAACTGAAAACCTGTTAAAAAAAACTTTAACCCCATGGAAACTAAATACCTGTCTAAATCCAACCCTAATTTATCTGAAAACTTTCAAAATCCCACCCCATGTAAACTGAAAACCTGTTTAAAAAAACTCCAACCCCATGGAAACTAAAAACCTGTCTAAATCCAACCCTAAGTTATCTGAAAACTTGTCACAACCCAACCCCATGTAAACTGAAAACCTGTTTAAAAAAACTTTAACCCCATGGAAACTAAATACCTGTCTAAATCCAACCCCCATGGAAACTAAATACCTGTCTAAATCCAACCCTAAGTTATCTGAAAACTTGTCAAAATCCCACCCCATGTAAACTGAAAACCTGTTAAAAAAAACTCCAACCCCATGGAAACTAAATACCTGTCTAAATCAAATCCTTAGTTATCTGAAAACTTGTCAAAATCCCACCCCATGTAAACTGAAAACCTGTTTAAAAAAACTCCAACCCCATGGAAACTAAATACCTGTCTAAATCCAATCCCAGTTTACATGTATCTGAAAACTTGTCACAACCCAACCCCATGTAAACTTTAAACCTTTCTAAATCCAACCCCATGTAAACTGAAAACTTGTTTAAAAAACCCAACCTCATAGAAACTGAAACCTGTCTAAATCCAACCCTAAGTTATCTGGAAACTTGTCAACACAATGTGCACTTAAAATTCTTCTTTTGATAAAAACATTTAAATGGATGGAATTCTTTCTCTGCTTCAGAGAAATAGAAGTCTTGTTTTGAAAACACAATTTGTGATTTGATTCTTAACTATTGTTTTTGGTAAAAACTGTTTTCATTAATTAATTTTATATGATTTCATTGTTTAAATGCAGGGAAGAAAACATAGAGACTATTGAAGGTGATCTGTTTAAAGCCTTGATACAAGTTGGTTTAATTGAAGAAAAACATTTAGAGGATTTAAAACAGGTATGATGTATTTTTGTTCTGAATGGAAACCAAGTAATGGCCCCAGTTACACAATTGTTTACTCAAATCAAATATTCGATTTTTCCTAAACAATATTTTTAAAATTTTAAGTTTTAAGAGGTAATGTTTTGTTTTCTTCAACAAACCTACATTAAACAATTTAAATATAACATTATATATTCAATTTTAACTGTTCAATGTCTTAAAATTGACATTGAAATATTCATTAATTTGAGTTGAGTGTACACTCAATTGAGTGAATGATTGTGAAACTGGGGTCTGATCTATATGTCAGTCTGACAGTAGCAGTATTTGTCCATCACACTGGTATCAATGCAATAACTGATACATCGATTACTTAAGATCTCAGTAGGGAATCACACACTAATCTTTATGTCAGTATAGGCCCAGTAATCTATTTGACAGTTTGACAGTGCTTTAGGCTACTTAGCCAGTGTTGAACCCTAAATTTAAAAAAAAAAAAAACATGGCAAAAAAAACACAGCACCAGAAATATTTCAGCAAGTTACAACACTGTTAGTACAAAAAAAAACTTTCAAATTGGTAACATTGCTCATTTTTATATTTTGTAGATAAGTTTTCAAAGGGCATCCAGAACAGACAAAGGAGTATCAGCTATTGGTAATGTTTTATCATTAAAGATAAGTATTATATTATTAGTTTTGTGTTTATAGTGCTGTGGGTAGTCCTTAAAAAATTAGTTTTGTGTCCATGCAGTCCTTGAAAAAATTATTTTTTATTGGAACAGTCCTTGAAAAAATAACTTTGTGTCTAATTTTTAATAAATCTTATTGAGAACATGCAAAGCTCTATAACAGCATAAATTCTTGTCATGTGACCAGCATGAATTTCAGATTTTCAGATAAAAGTACAGTGTAACTTCCCAAAACTGACACCTCTAAATACCGACAACCTCCCTAAACCGACATTGTCTGCTCAGGACGGATTTATTCTTATATAAATCATGTAATAAAAACTTTCGAAAACTGACACCTCCATATTCCGAACACCGATATAATTTGTCAGCCCAAATCGGCTTCTTTAACAGTAAATAAGCTTCTGAATACTGACATTACCTGTGGAACAAATAATGTTTGAATGGTCACGAATGACTGTTCGTGACGAGAACTCATATTACCGCGGGCTATGTATAACACCTGTTTACCTACGGTTGATGTTTACTTAATACATTAACTTATAAATTATAAGATACATGTATCTGTATCATATGTAATTTTAAAATAAACAAACGTGTTTAAAACCTTTTATTAAAAAGCTGTGTGATTTTTTTAGATGCAAGGCAAAGGATTTTCTAAAAACAATACAGCTTTGAACTTAAATAAATCACGTTCTATTTTCTTTTTTTTTTTTCTTTTCCTTGTTTTTTTTTAAATTTAAATGATTGATATGGCCTCTTCTCTTGATCATAAAATAGTCAGCTTTCAAACATTGGCATCAAACTGAAATTGTGTTTCAAGATGGGTACACCTGCGAAACGAAGACGGGTAGAATTAACGCTTGACGAAAAAATTGATTTGATATGAGAATCGGAAAACATTCCTAAACCAACACAGAAATTTCTGAGTGAGAACGATGGAATGCACACACATGAATATACCATTATAATAGCCATATCCGGTAACTATCTAAATTCTTACCTGGTAATGGATTGGAACGAACCAGATTCGAACCCGTTTTTTTTTAAACTTCTGAAAACCGACACCTCTGTAAACCTACCAAAATGACCGGTCCCGTGGAGTGTCGGTTTACAGAAGTTTCACTGTATAATATTCTGATTCCAATCCCTGTCAAATGACAACCCTAAACTATTGATCATTTGATTTAGGTGATATTTTTCTGATATCAAATCACAAGATAAAAATTTGAGACTAACACACCTATTTTTACACATACTTATGCATCAGAGTCAAGGACTGCTGTATTGCTGATAATTATTGACATTTATTTTTCTCTTCTTTTATTTACATGTTGTTGAATGTGGAAAACGCAGTGCAAAAATTAAATGAGGCTCTTCCTGAAAAAATTAGAGTTTATGGTAAGTTCATTTTAGCAAATTTTACAATTTTGACACTTTTTACACTTTTTAACATGCCTTATGATGGACAATAATGAAGTACACATGTCTACATAATAACCGTCAGTTACGCTTGGGTAACACAAACAGGTAAAGGTGAAACCATACATGTTTGTGTTAAATTGTACAGATTTTTTATCAATGAATGAAAATATCAACTTCCAATTATTGGGTATATTTTCACTGAAAAGTCTAATATAGGACTCATATAAGGTTAGAAAATCACAAGTATTCAAATTATGAAGTTCGAATAAAAAAATTTTTTAATAAGATATTTAAGTGCAAGGTGGTTGGTACCTTCCGACAACTTTAAATAACCTTAGGTTATTTGAAGAAATAATATAAATATAGACTTTATATTATATTGTATTGTATTGTATTGTACATGTATTATAATTATGTAATGTAATGTAATGTAATGTAATGTAATGTAATGTAATATAATAATATAATATAATATAATATAATATAATATAATAATATAATATAATATAATTATAATATAATATAATATAATATATAATATAATAATATAATATAATATAATATAATATAATATAATATAATATAATACAAAAAAATATAATATAGTATAATAATATAATATAATATAATATAATATAATATAATATAATATAATATAATATAATATAATATAATAATATAATATAATATAATAATATCATATCATATCATATCATATTATATCATGTCACACATAATTCTTTAATTTTAATTTTGCTATTTCATGGGTTAGGAAATCCAATGTAATGTTTAATAATTTTTTTTACTGAATGATATAAGGTGTGGGTACACAAAAGACAAATCTATGAAATTTTTCTCCCAGCAAATTTTATTTTCAGTTAAAAAACAAACAACCAAATTTTAACCTTCTGAAAATATCCATGAATTTAACAGTATTAACTATAAATTACTTGAATTTTGAACCAGAAACTATTTCCAGGTTAGAATTTTCATGATGTTTATTTCTTTCAGAATCAAATTTATTCTACCCACACAATAATTTTTTTATTTTCATTTTTGTGAATATTGCAATAAAAAGTTATTTACATGATGCTATTGATACTTTACAAATGAATATCATTTTAGCTTGCGTTGAAATCTGGATATTTTCATGTCATACAAGTTTTTTAAGTTGTGACATTGCATTTATTCTCATTCTGTTATTTCTATCTTGTCAGGTGCCAGTTAGAACAAATTTTAATAAATAACACTAAATTTTTTTTTTTGTAATCTGTTAAAAATAAAAATTGAAAGGGGCATTTTCTTGTCCAGTTCAATCAGATTCATAAAGCTGATTGGTCGTGAATGAAATTAAATAGTTGGGAATCTGCCTGTCATGAAGTTAATACCCAGAAGCCTGAAACATTGTACATGCATGTGTATAATCAATTGTTCTTGTCATGATTCAGTAATTCAGATAAGGGTGATATTTTTCACTCTAGTTTGCCACATAGAGGCAATATTTAATCAAGTTTGTATGGAACTTATGGGTTACATTTTTTTTACTGTAGTAGGCCACATATAGATTGCATTTTCATTCCCCTTTGCCACATATGGGCCATATTTGCATTCCACTCTGCCACATAAGGGACACATCTTTCACTCCAGTATGCCACATATGGGCCACATTTCCACTTCAGTATGGACATTAGCCATGTTTTTATGCCACATGGACCTTTATTTCTTACAAGTATGCCACATAAGGGACACATCTTTCACTCCAGTATGCCACATATGGGCCATAATTTTTACTCCAGTATGCCACATGTGGACCTTTATTTCTTATCAGTATACCTGCCACATAAGGAATACATCTTAATTCCATTATAACACATATTGGCCTAGTTCAGTATACCACATAAGGGATACATTTTTCACTCTGTTATGCCATATAATGGAAACAATTCTGCATGTTTTAAAAAAGATAAGCAAATTGCTTTGATAAAATTCAAAAGAAACTTTTGTGTCGTTGACTAAAAGAATAAAGAATTTTACTTTGTTTTGAAGGTTATTTAAGAACTACTAAGGGATTTAATTGTAAGAAAATGTGCACGGGAAGAACATATATTTATATATTACCAACACTGGCATTTGCACCTATGGAAGAGGTATGTATGCTCTTACGATTTTTTATTTCCATCTTGCTGTATACATATTCATATATTGAGTTACTTACGAAGAAATTTTTTGTCTTAATCATAAAGAATTTAAAAAAAAATTAAAATAAAAAGTGTCATCTGCTAAATATTTGGAACTTTGCTTTTATTTATCACAAATCCCTTTATATGTATTTAATTATTTACTATAGAATGTCTTCTCAAATACAAAACAGGTAACTTGAAATAGGATCCTCCAAACTAGAATAGAGTGAAAAAACTCTGAACTATATCATTTTTTTTCTCTGTTCCACACCTACTGGAATGTAAAACATTTTTTCCTATTCCTCACCTACTGGATTGTAAAACACTTTTTCTTCATTCCACACCTACCAAATTGTAAAACACTTTTTCTCTATTTAACACCTACTGGATTTTAAGACACTTGGTTGTAAAACTCTTTCCATATACACACCTACTGGCTTGTTGACACTTTTCCCTATTCCACCCTTGCTAGCTTGTTGACACTTTTCCCTATTCCCAGCGCTCCAGAAATGCCGGCAGTGTCAACCGGCGATTTTAGAAAATCAGTAAAACAAGATTTTTAATGCCAATATTTGCGTCCTTGGTAACAACTCCCCCCCCCCTCTCTCGTTCCCGACTGTTGCGCGATTTCGTCTGTGTTTATAATGTCAGTTTCTTTGTTTAATATTGATAGTTTACTGCTATAGGAAGCCTTTATTAATATACTTATCTATAACCTAATGTTAAGCTGAAAGCTCAGATGAGCTATTGCAATCTATTACTCTCCATTGTCTGACATTTGTCGTCCGCCGTGCATCGTCTGTCGTGTGTAAACTTTACATCTAAATCATCTCCTTCTAATCTACAGGGCCAAATTTGATAAAACTTTGTGATTATCATGCATGTTAACAGATTTTCAGAATTGTTTTCAGGGTTTGGCCACACTCAACAAGATGGCTGCCATGTCTAAAAAAGGCCAAAACGCAAAAAAAATCTTCTTTTCAGAAATCAACGCATGCAGGCAAATTTCTATTAGATATTTGGATTTAGCATACCTGGGAACATATAAATTATGTTTTTCATGTGTTATTTTGTTATTGTGTTTCATTGGTTATGTGTTTTTTGCGTATAATTTCGTAATTTGTAAAATAAGACATTTACATGTATTGTTATAACTCAACAACAGCTGAAGATAATTGTATAGAATTTTCACTATTGACCCTGTCTTGCTATTTTCTGTGAAATGATGTCAAGGTCAAAGGTCAAGGTCATGTCCTAGTTTTTGACCTTTGAAAAAAATTGCTATTTTTCAACATTTCAGGTGATGATGGCATTGGAGTTTCACTTAATTGTATATATTGACATGACGATCATTTTGAAACATAGATTAAGGTCTTGGGTTCAAAGGTCAAGGTCACAGATGCAAAAGTATACCAAATGGTTAATTATCTGCAAAACTATTAATTTTTTGTATAGGCAAGTATATAAGAATATTGTAGGTATTAACATGATGGTCATTTTGATTCATACTTCAACGTCATGGGTTCACAGGTCAAGGTCACATGCACAAGCATACTGAAACGGTTAATTATCTGAAAAATTATAAACTTTTTGTATAGACATATATATTAGAATTTTGTTGATAGTGATATGATGATCACTTTAATATATGACTCAAGGTCATATTTCCAGAGGTCAAGGTCATAGCTGCATATAACAGCTTAAATTAATAATTATCTTGAAAACTAAGAACTTTTTGTAAAGGCATGAAGTGGAATATTGTAGATATTGATAATACAATCATTTTGATATATGGTTCAACGGAACAGAATCAAAGGTCAAGGTCATAGCTGCTTAAAAAAAAATGAAATGGTGAATTATCTTGAAAACTATAACCTTTTTGCATAGGCATGTATATTAGAATATTGTAGGTATTGACATGGTGATCAATTTGATATATGATTCAATGTCCTATGTTCAAAATTCAAGGTCATAGCTGCATAAGAAGGTTTGAATTGTTAATTAACTTGAAAACTACTAACTTTTTGTATAGACATGTATATATGAATATGGTTGGTATTGATATGACGGTCATTTTGATATATGTTTCAGGGTCATAGGTTTAAAGATAAAGAACATATCTGCATAAGTACAGTAAAACTTCTATCGCTTGAAAGCCGTTACCTCGAATACCTCAGATAACTCAAAGTCATCTGTTGGTCCAGTCCAATGTCTTATAATATCCTATGTAAATAAATTGATGGCTCGAACTTTGTTAACTCGAATAACCCAGCTATGATGATCATCTTGATATATGATTCAATGTCATAGGTTCAAAGTTCAAGGTCATAGCTGCTAATAACTTTTTGTATAAGCATGTATATTAGGATATTGAATGTCAAGGTCATAGCTGCATAAGATGGCTTAAATTGTTAATTATCTTGAAAACTATTAACATTTTGTATAGGCATGTACATTAAAGCTGCATTTAGTTTTCCCAAGAAAAAATTAAAACTGTGATAATCTAATTAATGATGTTCCTAATGAACAATGTTGCATTTGGTTCAACAATAAAAGCTCAATTAATTACAGAAACAACAATAATTTCCCAGTGAGATGTAGCATGTGGGATCTAATATTAGAACATGGTTACGTCATGAAAAAACCAGGTCATTTAAACACAACTTTCAAAACGGTGAAATACGATAAATTAAACACAGAAATTCGTTGAATTTGTCCTTTGTTACTTAGTAAAGGATACACAACACCATTTTAAATACATCTGGATATTAATGACGGACAATTAATGCAATTTGTCATGTTTCACCTTCGATTCATGGGTTTTTCTGTACATCTGTGCGCATGCTCCAAGCTCATAATAATCATCGGTAAACATTAACCAACTGGTTAGAGGATTCTGTTTATTTACAGCTAAAAGGAATAAATTTTTAGAAAATGAATCTCATGGATCGTAATAAGTAGTTATCTATTTTTAAAAATATATATTTTTAGAAAATCAAAAAAATTTCAGAAAATTGAAAAACTTAATGCAGCTTTAAAATATTGTAGGTATTGATATAATGATCATTTTAAAATATGGTTGAATGTCTAGGGTTCAAAGGTCAAGGACATAGCCATATAACCATACTGAAATGGTTAATGATTTGAAAATTATTTATTGTACTATAGTTACTACATGCATATAAGCTACTTATTTATAAATGAACTGTGACTAGAAATTTCTGATTAAGTATTGTGGCAGTTTTAAACTTGAGAAAATTTTGAAAGTTTCTGTGATTTATACATTGTATATTGCACTTTGGAAACAATTTTGGACATATCCTCAGGTGAGCGTTAAGGCCCATGGGCCTTTTGTTTCTGTTAGATTTGAAATTTTCCCATGCGGAAGTCTTATTTAAAGATTTTGAAAAGTTTTACATAACATTCTGCACCAAAATTTTAGGATGTATGTTTATGTTGTACCTGCACTGTAACCACAAACAGCCACAGGTGTTTAGGTTGATTGTGTAAAATCTTTATTTTCCTTTATTTTCAGATTGTAACACCTGAATACAGAGTAACAGGTATGATACTGGTATTTATATAAGCCTCTCTGTAAAATAAAACACTCAGGTGATTTAATGAATTGTTAAGACAATGCTTAATGTTTGTGAAATAAAAATTAACTGGGTTGCACATAGTTTTTTTTTTTTTTTTTTTTTGCGTTTACACATAATATCACGTTTTCTTCTTTATAAAAACTTGTATTGCAGGAGAAAGAATATTTACATGTCAGGACAAGTGGACATTGAGATACTAAATCCTTAAATTAAAAATGTCCAAGTGAAGAATGAGAGAAATCTTAATCTTTAAATTGTTAATTTCACAAGAAAAATAGATTTAAATGCAATTCTATCACTTTTCTACTCTTCTCTTTTATAGTTTTTGGCTCACCTGAGCAAATCCTCAAGGTGAGCTATTGAAATGCTCCTTGTCAATGATCCATTGCCCCTATCAGTCATCTGGAAACTTTAAACATTTCAAGGTCTTCTATGAGGAATGTAAGAAAACAGAAAAATAACATTTTGTCTAATTATGGCAAAGAAATACAGTAGAATAAACCATAATTCTTAAGCAGACAGTGTGTATAATTCTCCATACAGTTTAAATGCATTTACATGTCATCATCATTTATTTTGTGGATGAGTTGCTTTTTTGCACAGATAGTGTTGAACAAATACTGGTATACCTCCAAATTTTTGGATTATCCACAAATGACATCTTAGACTGAAGAGCCTATTTGTTGATGAGACAGGTGTCTACAAATTTTATCCATATTTAAAACATTGAGGCCTGACATCATTATTTCGGCATAAAGAATTTGTCTTTACCTGTTGATGATACAGAGATTAATCTTTTTTGAGTAAAATGGAAATTTTCTCTGAATAAACTTAAATTACTGATTGTTTTATGTATTGTTGGATTGATTTAAAACAATTTGTTTTGTTACAGATAACATTATTGCTGAAGTGAACAGAATATTACAACGATTTGTAGGGACACATAACTTCCATAACTACACATCACAGGTGTAAGTATTTGCAGCATGATTACAACAATTTACAGGGATATGTTTACTATACATTTGTGGTGGACACAGCTAGATAGGTAGCAGGGTAACTCAGTTGCCTCATTGACAGAGAGGTCACTTACAGATCACAGCCTCTCTTACCACATTAGTTCAAATAGATCTTATTTTCGTTGTCCTTTTACTTGCTAAAGGTTGATTGTTTTTTCCGGGGACTCTACAAACATGTCAGCCTTAAAATCATCCAGAATCTTGACTGGGACATACATTAATTCAATCCATTTAATCAGTCAGTGAAGTGTCACACTAGTTTTAGAAAGGATCTGATTCAGGTCAATATTAGCTCCTGCATTTTTCCCCTTTCATGATACATTTTGGAATCTTGAGAAGAGACTGACTAACAGATTGGTCCAAGTAGAACCTGGTGGTTTTGATGCAAGAAAGTTGAATTGAAAAAAAGGAAGGAAGGAATGTGGTGTACCAGGCTTGATAGTTGGTAAGTAGCTCAGTCTGTAGAGCATCTGGCTAGTTTTGAGAAGGTTACAGGTACCAGTCCTGCCCTTGCCACTGCGTTTACCCCTTTCCTGTTGCACATCATTAATGTAAGTACTTGCAGCATGATTGTTATAATTTAAAGGGACCCATTTATAATATAGCTATTCAACAAAAGGGTAAGTACTGGCAGTATGATGTGTCTGGGCACTAATTCCCCATATATAGGAAAGCGGTTTCATTAGATTGTAAATTTGTGGGTTAGACTCTCATTTCTTAGTTAAATATCTTTTTAATGACTCTATGAAAGACCTTAGTTAAGCCAAATTTAGAAGGTTTATGTTAAAAATCAAACTACTTTAGACTCGGACCTGTTCTCTAGTTCAAATGAAACCATAACTGTATTTTATTTAATAGACTGTTCATGGCATGTGTGCAAGGTTGGGAGTTTGAACCCAGGCTGGGTCTGACCAAGACTTGAAAATTGGTGGTGACTTTTCTTTTACCAAGCACTTTTCATTTAGACCATAAGAACCAAAAGATTATGTCACATTAGGTGTGGCATGCAAAAAAAAAAAAAAAAAAACCCCTCTGCACCTTTCCCTGAAATATAGGATTTATATGAGAAACACTTTTACTATAAATTATGAGTAAAATTTAGGTGTCAATAATCATAACTCTGTATGGGTACATTTGTTTTAAATGTTGATTTTATCATATAAATTAAAAAAAAAAACTCCAACCATGAAAACTTTTTTAAATGATTTAAGAATTTTTATTTGTGAATAATGTAGCCTTGTTTGTAACCATGGTTACGTGTTTATCAGTAAATGACATTACCAGGCGTCTTTACCATACTTAAATGTTTGTTTGTAAATAATGTTACCTAGTTTGTTAGCATGGTGACATGTTTAATTGTGAATGACATTATCTGGTTTGTTACCATGGTTATACATTTATATGTGAATGAAGTTACCTAGTTTGTTACCTTGGTAATTAGTTCACATGTATTTGTGAATGATGATACCTAGATGTAATTTAGTTAAATTTTTATTTTATATTTAAAGTAAACCCACAGATGCAAATGCTAACAGATACATTGTTAGTTTTAAGGTAAGAAATTTGATTTTTATCATACACAGGGAAGCTTGTCTGCTAGTCTTATCATGTGACCAGCTTAAAATTGTGATTTCCTTGTCCATGGTTAGAATTCTTTTTAGATATGTCATGATGTAGCTGTTTATTATTTAATGTAATCTGTGATAACATTTTTTCTCTGATATCAGATTGCAGGGAACATTTTCTATCTGGGTTCAATATCAGATATTTACAACTGAAACATTATTGCTGTTGATAATTTGAAGATATTTGATACCAGTGGGCTTCACCAGCTAAACATGTGATAACCGTTATTTTTTGTATGAAACTTTTCTATTTTTATGAAATTGCAAAAGTTTTTATATATATATAAAAAAAAAGTGATTTCAGGAATTATAGATGAAAGTGATATGGTATGGATCTAGTAGAAGACTGATTAATCTTATTTATTTTCTTTGAAATGTTTTGAATCAAAATAGCCATGTCTTTAAAAAATCTCTGAAATGAACCCACAGGGTGATAGCCACAGAGGCATATTTTCAGTATTTGTCCAAACCTAGACTTTTATAGTCATATGTAATAGACAGTTTGAAATAAAATGACAAAGTGCATTGAGGTAAATGGGTAATATAATAATTATGTGATGTATGGTCTGCTGCTGCAGTTTATACCTCATTCTATAAACTTCTCAACCTCACCTTATCTAGCTACCACCTCAGTGGTTCATTGGTAGATGCCCCCCTTCAAGAGCAGACATCAAGGTCAGGTAATTTTATAAGAAATCAAAGTTAAAGAAAGTTGCCTTGAGGTGTGCTTTAGAAAGACAGAGTATCAGCTGGTGCCAGGATAATGTGACTTGGGGATGGTATGTTCATCTGCGACATACTGACCAGTGAGCTAGCTCCTGAACAAAAAGCCTTAAGTGTGTGAATGTAAGACAGTCTGTTATATACACACATCTCACACATACATTAACTTGTTCTTAGATTAATCCATAGTGATTAATAATCTTGCTCTCATTGCAAATAGCTGAAAATTTGCTGATGCAACATTAAACAACAGTACAACCAACCAAATACAACTTGCATCAATGTTTATACTTGACCACCATATATGAGGTATGTGGCCAAGTGGCAAAAGATGCAGGCTCATGATTCTATAGTCATGTGTTCAAAGGTTCAACCTGGCGGCTGTTTCTGAGCAAGACATTTAGTTCCAAATTGCTTCAGCTCACCCATCCATGGTGGGTGGACTGAAGCAGTTAGGTAGGTAGTGGATTTTACTGTAAATATGATTGAGTGATTGTCCTTATGTTTGTCACTATTGTTTTTCCCTTTTTGTCATACATTGATATGTAAGCAATAATTGTTTATATATCATTTTTCAGTGTTCAGAGCCATTTGTGGCAGATGGAATGGAATTTGCACAGATAACAGTTGATGGACAAAGTTTTATGTTGCATCAAATAAGAAAAATGATTGGTAAGTATATGTAGAATTGCCTGAACAATTTGACAGATCACACCATATCTAACTGTCTTGGTTAAAATTGCACTGGGACAGATCTTAGTGGAAGATATTTGCTCAATAAAGTTTACTTAGATACTTATTTTCTATGTGGACTCCAATTTCCCCCATCATCTCAGAATGGAAGGCTTTGATTTACCAAAAAATCTTGACATTGGTTTTCAATACCATTGAATTCTTTACTCCTCTGTTATTGCTGCCAAGCAAGATCAATAAATCAGGAAGTTCATTCAACAGGGAATTCAGTCAGAATGACATAATCTGCTTCTCAACTAATACCAGCTGGCCTTATGGCATTATAAACATGTATAATTATGTACATGTGTCTGTCTGTGTATCGATTTAATCTTCTTTGAAACAACCAGGTCAGTTTGTACTAAATTTGCCATGGAAGGTTTCTTGCTGGAATTGATTCAAATTTATATCTGATCTGACATCAGCCATGAAAGTTATAAAACCATTTTTAAAGCAGAACACCAACAGAGTTCAGGTTTATTGGGATCAGACAGTTTTTGATTGAAAGCAAAAAAATACCCCCCCCCCCCCCCCCTCTTGTCGGCCAAATTTGATTTTCATGCCTTATTTGATGTGCTTGTTAACAGCAAAATATGCTAAATATCAAATTATTCTGAAGAAAATTATATATGTATTTGTAAAGCCATCTTTGATATAAGCTCATTTTATATTTTACATAAAATAGTATACAAGCTGTTTATCAGCTCACACCTTTGGCAGTTTTACTATACAATTAGATTGTATCATCTTAAAGTTATTGGAATAGAAAAGAAATTTTATCACTGGCTCATTCTTTTGTAACTTACATGTATTTATATACATATTTGTTAAATTACAGGTATCACCATAGCGATAGTAAAAGGACATTATAATGAGGATGCATTAGATAAATCTTGGGGTCCAGAAAAGGTAATCATATATTGATCTTTGTTTCTTTAAAAACTTGTAGATGTTGAGTTTTATCTCACTGGAAAGTGAGCAAATTTATTTTTGTCCTGAATAAAACTTGTGTCTCTTTAGAAAAGTGTGAACATTGGCTTTTATCTAAATAAAAATTTTCATTGAAAATACAATAAACTTGAATTATGTTCAGGATTGTTTACTTACTTGAGTCTAATCGTAACTGAAAATATCAATGCACATCTGCAATAACCATTAAACATTTCTGTACAAAGGAAAATGGAAACTGTTGTTGCTACTGGGATTTTACATGTTGAAAAACAAAGCAAATGCTGGATTCTTTTGCACTTTTGGTATAAACATCACCATTTTTTGACATGTAAAATTCCCAAGAGTTTCTTTCCTACAGAAATATTTTATAGTAATCACAGATGTGCATAGAAATGTTTACACTATCACATACACAGTAACACAAGCAGAAGGATTATTTGCCAGCTCCTTATAGGGTTAAATATGGGCATTTAATTTAACTTAAAGGTTTAATAAACAAAACAGTTTTGACAGTTTTTTCATTTGGTAAATTTGTGAGAAAACAAATCATGGAAATAAAATGAAACCCCTTAAATTCAAATTCAGTACATACATTAACTTACTGTTTAAGTTCTTCAACAATGGAAGATAGCATTTTTTACAATACACATAAATAGCAATGTAAGTATGGTGTAATTTGAAAATATATATGAAAAATTATAAAATAGTATTTCTCAAACCCATAGTCTAACTCACCAATCTTGGACTTATCCACATTTAAGTATCATTTAATGACTGCAGGTACCAGTCCACTGGAAAGTCAATGCATATTGTTAGGGCAGGTTCCAATACATATAAAAGTACGGTAATGTTGACTGAAGCAGTGTGAAATAGAATTGTTCAAGGGAAACAACATTCAAATTTTGCAACTACTTGCCATTAAATAAATATTCAGACAAGATATTTAAGCCTAATAAACTGTCAGGATGATACAGTTGAAACAACATACCCTATTTGTCTTTTGTTCATTAGATAACCATATTTAAATGAAAATGAACACATGAATTTTTTTATTATTTTTTTTAGCTTGATATTCCTAAAGCTCCAGGATTAGGTTTAGTCCTTGAGTCCGTAAGTATAGTCAACCCTTATAATGTCAGATATGTCTAAAGCTCCAGGATTAGGTTTAGTCCTTGAGTCCGTAAGTATAGTCAACCCTTATAATGTCAGATATGTCTAAAGCTCCAGGATTAGGTTTAGTCCTTGAGTCCGTAAGTATAGTCAACCCTTACAAAGTCAGATATGTCTAAAGCTCCAGGATTAGGTTTAGTCCTTGAGTTCGGTAAGTATAGTCAACCCTTACAAGGTCAGATATGTCTAAAGCTTCAGGATTAGGTTTAGTCCTTGAGTCGGTAAGTATAGTCAACCCTTACAAGGTCAGATATGTCTAAAGCTTCAGGATTAGGTTTAGTTCTTGAGTCAGTAAGTATAGTCAACCCTTACAAGGTCAGATATGTCTAAAGCTTCAGGATTAGGTTTAGTCCTTGAGTCGGTAAGTATAGTCAACCCTTATAAGGTCAGATATGTCTAAAGCTTCAGGATTAGGTTTAGTCCTTGAGTTGGTAAGTATAGTCAACCCTTACAAGGTCAGATATGTCTAAAGCTCCAGCATTAGGTTTAGTTCTTGAGTCAGTAAGTATAGTCAACCCTTACAAAGTCAGATATGTCTAAAGCTCCAGGATTAGGTTTAGTCCTTGAGTCAGTAAGTATAGTCAACCCTTACAAGGTCAGATATTCCTTAAGCTCCAGGGTTAGACTAGCCCTGCAATTAGTAAGTATATTTATCTATTACAAAGTCAGTTTAATTCTAAAGCCTCAGAATAAATTCTAGTCCTGCAGCCTGTAACTATTTTCATCTATTACAGTTTAGAACCCCAGGAATTTTCATTTGTTACTAGGTCAGATATCCCTAAAGCTCCAAGATTCAGTCTGATCCTTGACTTTGTAGTAGTTGACTATAAAAGGCCAGATAAAAACTTACATATAATAAATACTTAACAATTGAACTGTTTTGAAATGATGTTTATTGTCAATATGAATGGAAAAACTTTGTAAGCAAACTGAAAAACATGCGTTATTGCAATGAACATCATTTTAAAGTAGTTCATTTGTTATATTTTTATTAAATGTTTTCAAAATTATTCTTTGATTTTAAGACTAAAAATTTCCCATATATAATACATACACATCAGGAGGAGTCCAGTAGACACAACAGCCACAAAAAACCTGCACTTGCATTTTAGACCTGGTTTTCGACTGAAATATAGTCCACATTTATTTTATTGATATTCAAATTATTATTAATATTTTATATCTAATATTCTCAAAAATACATTATGTTAATGAACCATTCTTGTAAAATCTCATAAATTTGCTTTTTAGCAGTGCCAACCATGTTTGTTTACCTATGGTAATGTAGTTCCGGATTGCGGATTGCAATATATATTTATTCATACAGAGTCTTGTGGTTTTTGTGCTTTATAGTCTAGTACTTCAGAAACAAGTTATTAGCAATATGGAAATTTGATAATTTTTTTAGAAAAAACCCAAATAGGTGATTATTTGTTGTCCTGATTTAATTTATTTTATTTGTTAGCTGGATTATTTCAAAACATTTCCAGATGATCGTTATAGTGCATGGGACTAAACTTGAGGTTATGCATGCAATTTTGATGAAAAATTTAACTTTTTAAAACAATTCAGGTAACTAAAATCAGAAAATTTCTGTGTGCATTTTATTTTTGCATAAATATGTGAGAGTAACAGGACGCAGAAATAAAACTTTCCTGAATATTTTATTTTGATATTTTTCACTTGCATTTGCATTGACCACCATCTGGTGATGTGAAAATAAAAATATGAGAACAAATTTAAATATTAAAACTACCAAAAATTAACCGACTTGAAAATTTTCCGATTTACACTACAGTACATTACAATTAAAATCTTTCTCAAGCCTGTAGGTTCAATTGGTCATTTTCCCCTAGAGTACATCAACCCTACCCCCATTCCTGATGTTAGGTCAGTCCATCACAAAGTAAACTTCCTGGTCCCATCTATTTGGAAGCAATTGTCTTTTATAAGTACATACATGTACCACTCTGCCTTGCTCAGCTTTGAAACCATGATCCTTAAATCTTGAGTCTCCTTTCCTGGCTATTTGGCTTTATTTCTACACAGGTGACATTATACTTCTTGTTTCACAGCTGCAAATAGTCAATTTATTTAGCTTCATGGCATAACTTTTTGAAAAATAAATTTTTATTTATAATATATTTTTTAGTTACACTTTAAAGGCTATAACAGAAACTTTGGTGGAGATGGTCTTCATAAACCAATTTCTTGGGAACCATACAAGGTAAAACTTACATTTTAAACCTAGAGCATTAATAATATTTAACATCCAGGGAAGGCTGTCTTTCTACAGATCTGGCTGTAGTGCTATTTAAATACTAGTATCTTCATTGTGGTCTCATTTAAATTGAAAATGTCTCATTTAAATTGAAAATGGCATGGAATAGGGGTTCAAAATGGTGTGTTTTCCTCAAAAGGGAATTAAAAATATTCAAAAATCATTTAAGACATTTTTATATGTATTTGTTTTTTTTTTTTTTTACATTGCAGAAAGAAATGGAAGCATTTAAAGAAAAATACATTATCCCGGAAATTTTAAAAACGGAGAGAGAAGAACAGAATATCCTTTACATACATGTACCGATATATTACCAGGCAATATCTGAAGTCTCTTTAATCCTATCACTGGGCAATATCCTCAGTCCCCAGGTGATATCCTTAGTCTATTTACTTAGGTCACCAGAAAATATCTATAGTCTCTTTACCAAGATAGCCAGAAAATATCTGTAGTCACTTTATCAAGATGATCAAACAATGTGTTTCCATTTAAAGCCAACATTTATGTTCAGTCTTCATTTACCTTTCACAGAAATGCTCATGTTAAAGTTTATATATAGGTCATATTGAATGAAGGTAGGTCACAAGGTAAAATATTATTTATTTTTTGCTTCATTAGGCATGCTTAAAATGTTGTTTTGGACTAATTTTTATAATACAATATGAATCAACTTATTTACACTGTTGAGTTTACATTATGCAAAAATCAAACTATCAGCAAGTGTAAATATCTGGTGCTCATTGCATTTTTTTTTTTTTTTTTTTTTTTTTTTTTTTTTTGAAGCTGTATTGACAGTGAGTAAAGGTGAAAGTTTCTTTTCTAAAAAAAGAAATATTTTATTGACTTAAAACCACAAAAATTCTTTACATAAATAATACCAACTGTACCACATGGAACTGGATCCTGGCTTTATGTTATATTTGTTTTCTTTAACCCTGTATATATATGATGGATTGGCTAGCGTTTCTTATAAATCATAGTGATGACAGAAACACCTTAGGTGAAGATAGGAAAGGATTATCAAGGGATAAAATAGATACTATGGTAAAGATTTTAAAAGTAGAAAACCCCATTACAATTGTCTTATAACAGTGCCATATCTAAAAAAAATTTGGAATCAGTATTGATGGTAAAACATTGCAATGGACCGGTAAAACATTGCTTCAGGGTAACTATTTCTGTCGGATTTTGGTGTTATAAGAAGTGGAGTTGAGTAATGGATTTTTATACCCAAGTCAAGATTCTTCACATATATACGTGTGTGTGTGTGTGTGTGTGTGTGTGTGTGTGAAGTTGATCAGTTCTACTATATTGGATGGCTAGGGATAAATCCAGGTTAAGACATATAAAGAGAGAAAAGCATCTGATGTGGCATTAACGTTACCCTATCAAGACATGAAGTAGAACATCCATGAAAATAAAAGAAAATTACATTTTTTAAACTTAGGGAAATTGGATGTATGACAAAATTATTAAGCATACTGCAACTTTGTCGGTCCGTGTTTTCAGATGATAACTTTGTGCTGAGATTTTGACATACTTTGGCAAGAGTTTTTTTTTTTAAACCAAGAACATCAATTAAGTTTGGTATTTGAAATCTGATTGGTTAGTTTTTTCTTATAATTTTTTTTTATTTGTAGGCTAAAAACCAAGCAGCAGCTGTGGAAGATTCTTCCATCGAGACAGCTGATGAGGATAACACAAACAAGGATGAAATAAACATGATGGAAGAGCCAGAAAGTTGTGAAATTGACAGGACAAAAGTTGATGAAATAAACGAGACAAAACTGGATGAAATGGACAAAAACACAAAACCACTAGGTCACAATGACCCTATTTCAGCTGTGACAGACAGTGACAAAGACAATGTAACTGTACCAGTTTTAGACAACAGTGGTAATAATTTAGATATATGTAAAAATGACATCAGTGATGTAAACTCACAAAAGTAGTTATTTACACAGAAGATGATTAGTTGGTAATTATATAGATTGAAGCCAGTTTTTATATTATAGAAAGTCATCTGTTTGAATTGGAAAATAAAAGGAATGAAATCTTATTGTAACTGTGTTGCTGTTCAGTTTTATAAAAAAGGAAATAAAAACAAAATTATTCTCCTTCTAGGGGCTGCTATGGCAGAATGGTTTAGATGTTAGCCTTCAAACTCGAGGCAGATCACCATTGTGGGTTGACCCAAATTGACCTCAAGTAAAAAAGTTTTTTGCTTGTTGTACACTTTTACTGGTTAGCTCGATACCAGTAAATTAAACAGAGTTGACTGTGATTTTTATCTGCGACGTTGCAGGCAAATGAAAAAGCAATCTAATCTATACTAGTGAACAATAGTACATTGCAGATCAAAAAGAGTTGCATACTTTCTCACCACATAACTAGTGTTAACATTAATTATCAAGTTTAATGAAAATTGTCTTGTCACCATTAGCTGAAAAATGTTTATGTGATGCCAAAACAGCATTCAACCAACCAACTGATCAACCAACCAATTCCTCTCTTATGTTGTCTTTTATAAAATTATTAACTTGCAGGCTCAAAATTAGACATCAACTTACATTGATCAAAATCGAAAATTTAACTCTGGAGTATTAAAGAATCCTTCTTTGACATGAGGAAGTTTGTCAGTTTGCTTGTTGAAGGTCAATGGTTTCTTCAAGAGCTCTGGTTTTCTCCATTATTTCAAAACCAGGCCCCAGTTTCACAATCATTCCTTAACTAAGATTTTCCTTAACTTAAATTGAGCAAATTTTAGCGATCTCTGAGTTACAAAAAAAACATTTGTGATAAAACTAATTACCCTACCTCTGACTAAATTCTATGATAGTGATTGGCTAAATTGAATCACATGACCAACCCAGTATCAGTTCCGTACATATCCGCACGCGCAAAAATACTGGGTCAGCAAGGCTGATACCGGGTGGGTTAGAGTTACGTCCCCTGTCGCTGACGTAAATGTCAACAAAACAACCTAGTTTTAACTCTTTGTATACGTCACAAGTACGTCATTTTACAAATTTCTACTGTGTAGGGGCGGTTCAAAACACTTAAAGGACAGTTCTTCTTCTTCTTATTATTATTACTTATTTATTTATTTATTTAGAAGTTTAAATGTTATATTAAATAACATGCATTAAACCTTATTAAGTGATATTCCTTGTTGTAATATTTTATTGCAGTCGGATATTTTTTTTATTTTAATTTCTTTCATCAGCGAATATTTCTATTTTTACAAATATATCTAGCATTGGGTCATCAGTAGGGTAAAAAAGTTACATGGTTTGTAAGTTTCCGACTCACGCCTCACCCGGTATCTTTTCTACTAACCCTGTATCATTCCGTACCGGACACTTACATTCCATGTAACTTATAATACAGATGCTATAAGCTTGAAGTGATCTTCAAAATGACACCAAAAATTACTAATATTTCAATAATTAACAAAATTTTTAATGTTTTTAATTTGCCAAATTTAAGTTAAGGAAAATCTTAGTTAAGGAATGATTGTGAAACTGGGACCTGTTTCTTAATATATGTGAAAGTTTCTTAAATTAGGCATAAAATACAACTGCCCAAGTATACATACAAAGTAAATGCAAACACTAAACAGTTAAACTTCATTATCATGTCTCATGATGACCATGCAATCTTCTGTATAGCCTAAGTTTTTGAAAATCCTAAAGTCTATCTCTTTAATCTTTTAATGCCCCCCTTCAAAGAAGGGAGGGCATATTGCTTTGCTGCTGTCTGTTGGTCAGTCAATTGGTCGCCCTGTCGGTCCACCAACAATTTCCATTCATTTTCTTTGCAGAAGTTGCACATACTGAAATGAAATTTGGTATACAGATTTATCAATAGAATTTCTAGGTCAAGTTCTGTTTAGAACAAGCAATTTTTGACACAGTTATCCCCCTTGGACTTATTTGCTTTATGTTCATTATCTCTACAAATGTTGATCATATTAATTACTGATATATCGTATATAATCAGGTTGGTTGAATTGATAATAATTTACAATTAAAAAGTACAGTCAAACCTGTCTGAAGGTCTATATGTTTGTGCAACCTATAATTCATTTTTTTAGCTTAGGCACATCATACTTGATAGAGTTATGCATCTCAGATAGTAGATAGTAGATGACCCCTATTGATTTTAAGTTCCAAAGGTCAATTTCATTTCCAATGTACACTGCCCATAATGTATACTGCCCATAATAAAAACTTGTTCACCCTATAATGTTTGTCCAAGAAGGGGGGAGGGGGGGGGGGCATAAATTTTTCACAAACATCTCTTGTTAATATAGTGCCTCCTTTATTATCTTGTGGTTTCACTGTATTTTATTACACCCCATGCAACTCAAGTTGCAGAGGGTATAATGTTTTTGACCCATCCGTCTATCAGTCCATCATAATGTAAATTTTTTGGTCTTTTTTCCAAACCACTTGCAGATATTTATATGAGATTTGGAATATGAGTCAACCACAATGAGTTGCAAATAAAGTTTACGTATTGTTCAGCTCTGCTGATTTTTATAAAAATTTGGCCTTTTGTATTTGATAATTTAATTTAAAAAAAAAAAAAAACAGTTTCTGCACTTTTTTCCAAAAAGCTTGCAAATATAACACCAAGTTTTGGTATGTTAGTCTACCACAATGAGTTACAGATCAAGTTTACATATTGTTCTGTTCTGGTGATAATATGGAAGTGACTGCCCTTTTTCTTTGATAATTTTATTAAAATAAGCTATTGAACTGCTTTTGGTTTATAAGCCAGCCACTATGTTGCAGATCAAGTTTACATTTTGTTCAGCTCTGCTAATTTTTATAAAAATTATGACCCTTTGTCTTTGATAATTTTATTGAAAAAACAGTTTTCTGCTAATTTTCCTAAAAGCTTCCGTGAAGACTAAGTATTAAATAAACTGATTTTTAGTTTGTGAGTCTACCACAATAAGTTTCAGATCAAGTTCATGTTTGGTTCTGCTCTGCTGATTTTTTCCTATTTAAAGGTAATGCCGGCCCTCTGATTGATATTTTCTAATAGGCTCCAATATGTGGAAGTGTGGTGTATGTGACCTTGCACACTAAGGTTCAGTAATTAAAAATAATAAAATAAGTATTTATACATATATATTTTATTTGAAGATATTTAAAAACATAATTTATTTTAACAATGATAAAATGAAATTTAGCAGAACTCTTTTCTCTGCCATTTATAAATAATTATACAAAGCTTCACAAAATTTAATTGTAGAAAAAATCATTCTGATTAAGTTGTGTTAGTGTTTTCCAGCTTAATTACGGTATTATCTTATACTAAGATTATCAGCGTTATTATCTTGAAAAATATTTTTCCCACATTTTTATGTATTTCTTCAAATTTAAAAAACAAATAAATAAATAAAATAAAAAAAGAAAAATAACTTTATACAAGTATTTAGCTCATTAGTTTTTAAATTACTTGTTTCTTTAACATGTTTTGAACAAATCAAATCATGACTGAAAAAAGTTTAAGATAGATCTAACAAGCCATGTAGCTAAGGATAACATATATTAATAACTAGATTGCAGTAAAATAACAATGAAGAATTTACATGGATAAGAAGTGGAGATCTTAATTTTTTAGATATTAAAATGTTATATGTGGGTTGGACATGATCTGGGGGTCAAACTATTTTAGAATACTTAATCACACTTACAATGATATTTAAGATCATACATGTTTTGGGATGAGGATCTGAATAGTTTTTAAACGATATTAAACAATGTGTAATATAAGGGGGTAGAAAATGATCATGGGGTCAAAATGTTTGGAGTATGTAGTCACTTTATAATGATAATTAAAATAATCATACATTGTTTAGGGAGTGTGTAGTCATGGTTATAATGATTATTAAGACAATCATACATTATTTAGGGGATGTATTGTTATAATGATAATTAAGATAATCATACATAGTTTAGGGAGTATGTAGTCATGGTTATAATGATAACTTGAGATTGTAACTGGGATACCAGTTACGTATGATTCTCCACCCAGCCCTACCCCTCAGTGGGAAAGGACCTTAGGTGTCTTTGATTTGTGTCAGTCTTTTCATTTTATCATTAGGAACCATAAAATGTATACTTTAGGGGTGGGGATCTCAACAGTTTAAAAGTTATGACAAAGTCCTATATATGGTTTTATAGCACACCGCAAAGTGTTAAAGGAAAAATTGGTGATTTTTGTTTTTATGACCCCATCTTCCTGTCCCCTCCCCCAATAAATACCCATGGATGTAAAAACTTCAATGATGCAGGAACCTATTCTAAAATTTTGAACTAGATTGAATGATGCGTTTAACTTGTTATGCAGTGCTGATAAAAATTTGATATATTTTTAACAATTGAATACTGGTGTATTTTGATTGGACAAGTATTCAACTTTGATTGATGGCAAATCTATTTCACGAACTGTGAGGTGTTTAACCAACAAATTTGATTGACGTGTGTCATGACTGTGAAGTAGCCATAACCTACATATTAATGGATAATTGACAAAGAGATTAAAGCAATAATACATATCAAAACATATAATAATGCTATTGAATTTGTTTACAATTCTTTGAATAAGAATTTAATCCTGTAAACTTGCCCTAAGACATGAAATCAAGTATGCCATAAGATAATGTTTCTTGACTGAGGGTGGGTGTTAAGAATTCTGGCTTCCCACCCCTACCCTCTCTTGAAAATGATTTCCTGGAGGTTTTTATCACTCTTTTCAAAAGTCCATAATGAACAAGAAAATATACAGATGAGTGAAAGGGATTTTAACTATTTAAAAGCTATACATGTACATAGCACCACCCACAGTGGGAAATGACCTTAGGTGCCCTTTATTAATATCACTCTATTCAACTTTTCATAAGAAACCAGAAAATACATAAATTAGGGGTGGGGATTTCAATAGTTTAAAATTAACTTAGCACCACCAAGCCCTACCCCTCAGTGGGAAAGGACCTTAGGTGTCTTTGATTAGTGTCATTCTTTTCATTTTATCATTAGGAACCATAAAATATATATTTTAGGGGTTGGGATCTCAACAGTTTAAAAGTTATGACAAAGCCCTATATATGGTTTTATAGCACACCGCAAAGTGTTTAAGGAAAAATTGGTGATTTTTGTTTTTATGACCCCATCTTCCTGTCCCTCCCCAAATTAATACCCATGGATGTAAAAACTTTTATGGTGCAGGAACCTATCCTAAAATTTTGAACTAGATTGAATGATGCGTTTAACTTGTTATGCAGTGCTGATAAAAATTTGATATATTATTAACAATTTAATACCTAGTAACTGAGAATTTATTAAGAACAAATTCTGTATGTGAGAAGATGTTAGTCACTTAATTAACATGTAGTTCATTAACATTCAATCATTTTTGTTTAGTGCTTAACTTTATACATTAATTCAGATTACCCATTTTTATCGGGCGCTCATATATCTGAGAAACTGAATAAGAAAGAAGAAGATTCTGTAAGAGTTATCTCTCTTTGTACGTATTGGACAGAAAGATGTTTGGTATTAAATTATGCAATTAACACGCACTGACCGCTGAGCCGTCGAGATAGAAAAAAATTTGATCATCTATCCATATCTACCAAGATAGCAGATTGTTGGTACCAAATTTCAACGAAACCCATCATACCGTTTTCGAGTTCTGCACCGGACAATTTTAGTTCTGCACTGGACGATTTTAAGGAAAAAAAAATTATTAAAATAATAATAATAATAATAATAATAATAAGAAGAAACAGAACAAAAACAATATGATTCCCCACCTTTGGGTGGGGAATCATAATAACTAGAGATTGTAACTGGGATACCAGTTACGTATGATTCCCCACCATCCATAATCTATATATTGTCTAAAATATACACCTGCTGATGGACTGATCTCGAGATGGATTGATAGTATCGATTACTAGTAATCGAAAGCTGACTAACAGAAAGGGCGGAAGACAAGTAAATTTAAAGTTAACATCGAATTGTACAATTATAATTCGAGTAGTATTCATTTTAATATATATTTTTATTTCCTCATACCCCATTGTTGCAACAATGTTTTTTGTTAAAAGAAACCAATTGATCACGGGAGTCCGAATCTGCATGAATAAATTTATAATTCGAAATGTATGTAAATTATACAAGTTTAATAGATCAGAATCATGCGTTCTGTCTTCTGACATAGGTCCTATCCATTAATTTGGCAATTCTATTAGCTGGTGTATTTTGATTAGACAGGTATTCAACTTTGATTGATGGCAAATCTATTTCACAAACTGTGAGGTGTTTAACCAACAAATTTGATTGACGTGTGTCATGACTGTGAAGTAGCCATAACCTACATATTAATGGATAATTGACAAAGAGATTAAAGCAATTATCCATATCAAAACATGTAATAATGCTATTGAATTTGTTTACAATTCTTTGAATAGGAATTTAATCCTGTAAACTTGCCTTAAGAAATGAAATCAAGTATGCCATAAGACAGTTTTTCTTGACTGAGGGTGGGTGTTAAGAATTCTGGCTTCCCACCCCTACCCTCTCTTGAAAATGATTTCCTGGAGGTTTTTATCACTCTTTTCAAAAGTCCATAATGAACAAGAAAATATACAGATGAGTGGAAGGGATTTTAACTATTTAAAAGCTATACATGTACATAGCACCACCCACAGTAGGGAAATGACCTTAGGTGCCCTTTATTAATATCACTCTATTCAACTTTTCATAAGAAACCAGAAAATACATAAATTAGGGGTGGGGATTTCAATAGTTTAAAATTAACTTAGCACCACCCAGCCCTACCCCTCAGTGGGAAAGGACCTTAGGTGTCTTTGATTAGTGTCATTCTTTTCATTTTATCATTAGGAACCAGAAAATATATACTTTAGGGATGGAGATCTCATTAGTTTATGAGTTATGACAAAGCCCTATATATGGTTTTATAGCACACCGCAAAGTGTTAAAGGAAAAATTGGTGATTTTTGTTTTTAAGACCCCATCTTCCTGTCCCTCACCCAATAAATACCCATGGATGTAAAACTTTAATGGTGCAGGAACCTATCCTAAAATTTTGAACTAGATTGAATGATGCGTTTAACTTGTTATGCAGTGCTGATAAAAATTTGATATATTTTTAACAATTTAATACATAGTAACTGAGAATTTATTAAGAACAAATTATGTATGTGAGAAAGAGGCTTAGTCACTTAATTAACATGTAGTTCGTTAACATTCAATCATTTTTGTTTAGTGCTTAACTTTATACATTAATTCAGATTACCCATTTTTATCGGGCGCTCATATATCTGAGAAACTGAATAAGAAAGAAGAAGATTCTGTAAGAGTTATCTCTCTTTGTACATATTTGACAGAAAGATGTTTGGAATTAAATTACGCATTTTACACGCACCGACCGCTGAGCCGTCGAGATAGAAAAAAAATTGATCATTTATCCATATCTACCAAGATAGCAGATTGTTGGTACCAAATTTCATTGAAACACATCATACCGTTTCCGAGTTCTGCACTGGACAATTTTAAGGAAAAAAAAATTATAATAATAATAATAATAATAATAATAATAATAAGAAGAAGAAGAAACAGAAAGAAAACAATATGATTCCCCACCTTTTGATGGGGAATCATAATAATAAGAAGAAGAAGAAGAAGAAACAGAACGAAAACAATATGATTCCCCACCTTCGGGTGGGGAATCATAATTAAGATAATTATACATAGTTTAGGGAGTATGTAGTCATGGGTATAATGATAATTAAGATGATCATACATCGTTTAGGGAGTATGTAGTCATGGTTATAATGATAATTAAGATAATCATACATAGTTTAGGGAGTATGTAGTCATGGTTATAATGATAATTAAGATAATCATACATAGTTTAGGAAGTATGTAGTCATGGTTATAATGATAATTAAGACAAACATTAATAGTTTAGGAGTTAGGATCTGAATAGTTTGGAAAGACTTCCTTTTGTGCCCTTCACTAAAATTTTAATTTTTACTGAAATGGCCTAAAAATGACAAAATCAAGCCATTTTGCACATTTCTAAGAAAAATAAATTTTCAAAAATTTTACATAGAATTTAATCGGTTGGGGGTACAAAAGGAAGTCTTGCCAATAGTTTTTGAAAGAAATAAAATGATGTGTTACATAAGGTGATGGAAAAAATCTTAGAATTAAAATGTTTTAGAGCACTGTTTTGTTGGATCTAAACACTTTTGAAAAGACTAGATTTAAACTACAAACCTAGAGATCAAACATAATGTCCTAGACCTGGTGAATGAAAAGGGTCTATACATGCCAAGAAATAATAAAAATATGGATGGTTAAAGGGTGGATATGTATAAAAGGCACGGTATGACCCCTGGATACTGATTTTGTCATTTAAGGTTAAAAATTTTAGTGCATGGTACAAAATTTAAATCCTTCTGGAAAGACATGGAGATCTAAATAGTTATTCATATCATCTGAGGATTGGCATGGCCTTAGCTCAAAATTTAAGATGGATTTAAATGAACCATATACATATAATAGGTTTTTTCATCTTTGAAGTAAATAAAACACTATATTCTCATGAATTACTGAGACAAAATGTATTACACCGGCTAATTATTTTATAGGATTTCTGTACAAATAAAACTGTTAAACTTGGTTTATAAAGTAATTACCCCACTGGGATCAAGGACTCTAAAACTGCATGCTAATAGAATAAACTTTAAAAAACGCATGCATTTCATGCTACTGTTTAAAGCAGTTAAATTTATCAATTTTCTGAATTTTTTTTTGATTTTCTAAAAATAAATTTTTTAAAAATAGATATTCTCCAACTTTTTTGAATTATACAACAATTCATGTTTATGGAAGAGGGGTAAAATCATCAGTCAAAAACTATAATGTATCATTATAAGGTAATTAATAAATATCATCAAAATCTTTAACATTGTTTCCATGGCAACAGCAGCTACACATAGTAGATACTATTCCTAAATGGTAAAGTGAAATATGCACCAAACATAAATAGAGTTTAGTAATGTCAATTATGGCAAACACAAACTGACACTGGTCTCATAACGAGAGTTACATAATGTGTCTGAGCTTATAACAGTTCATGGTACAGAGTGGTTTATTTGAAAACAATATGGTATGTTGGATATGCTTGACTGTCATGAAAAATAAGAAACATATTTGGGTTCCCTGGATTATCTGTAGCAGAGTCATATGTGATGTGACTCGCAGACCCCAAGCCCTTTGGAGGTAAAAACCTCATGCTACTTACTGCCTTGGCAACAATCACCAGTCAGAACCTGTACGGCATACATATGATACTGTCCTTTTCCATCAGCTACACAGTATCTTAGTGAGTAAGAAGCATTTACTGCAAAATATACTCCTTGGCCATACATTGTACCTAAAATTAAAAAAACATTTTAACAATAATAATATTTAAAATCCAAATAAAATCTAAAAGATTTAAAGAAAGGTTACTGAAAGACAGATGGAAGAAGAGACCAAATGAATATAGCTTTAATATTAAACTCCATTCAAAAAAGCTATAAATAAGCCTAATGTATTTGTGACCCTCCAAAGTAATCATGACTAATGTCATACAGTCTTATTATGGTACTTGACATTCAAACTACATAATTAAACATGACACATCATCTTATTGTGGTATGCAACTGTTTATTGTTTGACCAATTTCTTTGGAGAAATTTATAAGACAAGAAAATTCATTTCACATTGATCCAATCCATCCAGTTACTTAAACAAATACCAGCACAATGCTGAAGGGAGGGGGGTATCCTTTTGAAAGGTTTGTAATCATCCCATTCAGTGTGTCTCTAAACCAATATAGACAATGATCTGACAAATCTATGAACAAGGACAAAGACTTTTTTGCAATTCCATATAGCGATCAAGTTATCTGAACATGATGCTGTAATATACATAAAAAAATTAAACTGTAAATTAAGAATTTTTCAGACAAGATTGAACATCATTTTAATTTATTCAATGAATTTAAGATAATGGCATGAGCAAATGGAAAATCAAATTTAAACATTTACAACACAGTAATGGTGACCACCTCTTTACAAAGATGTCCTGTCTATTAAGACCAGCGTTCAGCCATCTTATTTCTTATTTCAACAAAAAACCTCTTTATAAAGACCACTTGCTTTAAAGTCCAAACTAGTATAATATTGTATGGGTGGTCTTTATACACAGGATTAACAATAGATTTTTTTCCAACTTTATTGTCCTTTCAAAACCTTTGTGAAAATAAATCATCTATATAAATAAATGTAGTATTATTCTGTAATCTTCAATATTATATTAGTTTGTACTTAAAAAAAGAAATTTTACAAAGTATAAAAAACAGGTATGATGATTTACCATTTTTGCCACAGTAACTTCTGTTAAATCCATTATGATTTATCTTTGTCAGTGTGTCAGGTGATGTACCATGCCACAACCATCTTTCTGGATTTTTACCCTGATTTTTTAATTTCAGTTCAGCTCTCTTTGCAGCATATTGCTGATATAAGAACTTGTTCTGGATTCTGTTAATCTGTAAATATTTTTTTATGATTAATAAACAGTGGAAATTATCTACAGCAAAATAGAAGCAATTAAAAAGAGGTAGACAACCAATGTCACGGCCAATGACATCAAATGCTGGACTGTGTTTAATGGTGGACTTAAAAAATCAATGACCAATGACATCAAGTACCAAACTGTTTTTAGTGATAACCAATATCGTGGGGCAATGACATCTAGTGCTCTGGTGGGTTGAGTTGTGGACAATAAGTATCATGGTCTAATGACATCAAGTGATGGACTGGGCTGGGTTGTTGGCTGCCAATATTGTAGATTAGTGATTTTAAGTGATGGACTTGGTTAAATGTTAGACAACAAGTATTATGGACCAATGACACTGAGTTCTGGACTGGTTTGAGTGGTAGACAACAAGTATTATGGACCAATGACTGGTTTGAGTGGTAGACAACAAGTATTATGGACCAATGACTGGTTTGAGTGGTAGACAACAAGTATTATGGACCAACGACTGGTTTGAGTGGTAGACAACAAGTATTACGGACCAATGACTGGTTTGAGTGATAGACAACAAGTATTATGGACCAATGACTGGTTTGAGTGGTAGACAACAAGTATTACGGACCAATGACTGGTTTGAGTGGTAGACAACAAGTATTACGGACCAATGACACTGAGTTCTGGACTGGTTTGAGTGGTAGACAACAAGTATTATGGACCAATGACACTGAGTTCTGGACTGGTTTGAGTGGTAGACAACAAGTATTATGGACCAATGACTGGTTTGAGTGATAGACAACAAGTATTATGGACCAATGACTGGTTTGAGTGGTAGACAACAAGTATTACGGACCAATGACTGGTTTGAGTGATAGACAACAAGTATTATGGACCAATGACTGGTTTGAGTGATAGAAAACAAGTATTATGGACCAATGACTGGTTTGAGTGGTAGACAACAAGTATTATGGACCAATGACTGGTTTGAGTCGTAGACAACAAGTAGTATGGACCAATGACTGGTTTGAGTGGTAGACAACAAGTAGTATGGACCAATGACTGGTTTGAGTGGTAGACAACAAGTATTATGGACCAATGACTGGTTTGAGTGGTAGACAACAAGTAGTATGGACCAATGACTGGTTTGAGTTGGAGATTTATTGTATCAGTTGCTAGTGGAGTTGAATTTAGGTAAATGTAGCAATACTCAATGAAAGGAGAATATTTTTGTTTTTCTGTTAACAATAGGTAACCTTCAAATTGGTAATTTCCTGACTCAAACACAAAGGTGGTCAGTTTCAATTTCATTGCTTTTACAAAAATTTATTGATCATTAATACAAGTAAGTTTTGTATCTATTGTCTTCATTGTTAATAGAATTATTCATAAAAAGTTGTAAACTTTACTTAAACAAGAGGCCCATGGGCCTTAACACTCACCCGAAGATATGTTCAATATTGTTTGCAAAGTGCAATAGACAATATATTAAGTACAGAAACTTTAAAAGTTTTCTCAAGTTAAGAGCTCCCACAAAACTTAATCAAAATATATCCACTCACATTTCATTTATAAGTAGCTTATATAATATGCATGAAGTAACTGTAGTGCAATGAATAGTTTCCAAATCATTTATCAATTTTAGTATACTTATGCAGCTATGTCCTTGACCTTTGAACATATATGACCTTGAACCATATATGATTGTCATGTCAATACTTACAATATTCTAATATACATGCCTATGCATGAAATTAATAGCTTAAGATAATTAATAATTTTAGTATTACTATGTTGATATGACCTTGACCTTTGAACATATAACATTGAACCATATATCAAAATGATCGTTGTCGCAATACCTACAATATTCTAATATACATGCCTATACAAAAACTTAATATTTAAAAAAGATAATTAGCAATTAAGTCTTCTTTTGCAGCTGTGACCTTGACCTTCCAACATATGACCTTGTACCATATATCAAAATGATCGCTGTTGCAATATCTACAATATTCTTATATACATGCCTATACAAAACTTAATAGTTTTCAAGATAATTAGCAATTTAAGTCTTTTTTTGCAGCTGTGACCTTGACCTTTCAACATATGACCTTGTATCATATATCAAAATGATCGCCATGTCAATACCTACAATATTCTAATATACATGCCTATACAAAAAATTAATAGTTTTCAAAATAATTAGCAATTAAAGTCTCTTTTTGCAGCTTTGACCTTGACCTTTCAATATATGACCTTGATCCATATATCAAAATGATCATTGTCGTATTACCTACAATATTCTTACATACATGCCTATGCAAAAACTGAATAGTTTTCAAGATATTTAGCAATTTTATTCTTCTTTTGCAGCTTTGAACTTGACCTTTCAACATATGACCTTGATCCATCTATCAAAACGATCGTCATGTCAATACCTACAATATTCTAATATACATGCCTATACAAAAAGTTAATAGTTTTCAAGATAATTAGCAATTTAAGTCTCTTTTTGCAGCTGTGACCTTGACCTTTCAACATATGACCTTGATCCATATATCAAAATGATTGTTGTTGTAATACCTACATTATTCTAATATACATGCCTATACAAAAAATTAATAGTTTAAAAAGATATTTAGCAATTTTAGTCTTCTTTTGCAGCTTTGACCTTGACCTTTCAACATATGACCTTGTACCATATATCAAAACGATCGTCATGTCAATACCTACATTATTCTAATATACATGCCTATACAAAAACTTAATAGTTTTCAAGATAATTAGCAATTTAAGTCTCTTTTTGCAGCTGTGACCTTGACCTTTCAACATATGACCTTGATCCATATATCAAAATGATTGTTGTTGTAATACCTACATTATTCTAATATACATGCCTATACAAAAAATTAATAGTTTAAAATGATAATTAACAATTTAAGTCTTCTTTTGTAGCTGTGACCTTGACCTTCCAATATATGACCTTGATCCATATATCAAAATGATCGTTGTCATAATACTTACAATATTTTAAAATACATGCCTATACAAAAAGGTAATAGTTTTTAAGATAATTAGCAATTTAAGTTTTCTTTTGCAGCTGTGACCTTGACCTTTCAACATATGACCTTGATCCATATATCAAAATGATTCGTTGTCTTAATACCTACATATTCTAATATTCATGCCTATACAAAAAGTTAATAGTTTTCAAGATAATTAGCAATTTAAGTCTTCTTTTGCAGCTTGTGACCTTGACCTTCCAACATATGACCTTGTACCATATATCAAAACTGATCGTATGTTGCAATACCTACAATATTCTAATATACATGCCTATACAAAAAGTTAACAGTTTTAAAGATAATTAGCAATTTAAGTCTTCTTTTGCAGCTTTGACCTTGACCTTTCATCATATGACCTTGATCCATATATCAAAATGATGGTTGTCATATAACCCACAATATTCTAATATACATGCCTATACAAAAGTTTATAGTTTTTAAGATAATTAGCAATTTAAGTCTTTTTTGCAGCCGTACCTTGACCTTTCAACATATGACCTTGATTCATATATCAAAATGATTGCCATGTCAATACCTACAATATTCTAATATACATGCCTATACAAAAAATTAATAGTTTTCAAAATAATTAGCAATTAAAGTCTCTTTTTGCAGCTGTGACCTTGACCTTTCAATATATGACCTTGATCCATATATCAAAATGATCATTGTCGTATACCTACAATATTCTTACATACATGCCTCTGCAAAAACTTAATAGTTTTCAAGATATTTAGCAATTTTAGTCTTCTTTTGCAGCTTTGACCTTGACCTTTCAACATATGACCTTGATCCATCTATCAAAACGATCGTCATGTCAATACCTACAATATTCTAATATACATGCCTATACAAAAAGTTAATAGTTTTCAAGATAATAAGCAATTTAAGTCTCTTTTTGCAGCTGTGACCTTGACCTTTCAACATATGACCTTGATCCATATATCAAAATGATTGTTGTTGTAATACCTACATTATTCTAATATACATGCCTATACAAAAAATTAATAGTTTAAAAAGATACTTAGCAATTTTAGTCTTCTTTTGCAGCTGTAACCTTGACCTTTCAACATATGACCTTGTACCATATATCAAAACGATCGTCATGTCAATACCTACAATATTCTAATATACATGCCTATACAAAAACTTAATAGTTTTCAAGATATTTAGCAATTTAAGTCTTCTTTTGGAGCTGTGACCTTGACCTTCCAACATATGACCTTGATCCATCTATCAAAATGATTGTTGTCATAATACCTACATTATTCTAATATACATGCCTATACAAAAAGTTAATAGTTTTTAAGATAATTAGCAATTTAAGTCTCTTTTTGCAGCTGTGACCTTGACCTTTCAACATATGACCTTGATCCATATATCAAAATGATTGTTGTTGTAATACCTACATTATTCTAATATACATGCCTATACAAAAAATTAATAGTTTAAAATGATAATTAACAATTTAAGTCTTCTTTTGTAGCTGTGACCTTGACCTTCCAATATATGACCTTGATCCATATATCAAAATGATCGTTGTCATAATACTTACAATATTTTAAAATACATGCCTATACAAAAAGGTAATAGTTTTTAAGATAATTAGCAATTTAAGTTTTCTTTTGCAGCTGTGACTTTGACCTTTCAACATATGACCTTGATCCATCTATCAAAACGATCGTCATGTCAATACCTACAATATTCTAATATACATGCCTATACAAAAAGTTAATAGTTTTCAAGATAATAAGCAATTTAAGTCTCTTTTTGCAGCTGTGACCTTGACCTTTCAACATATGACCTTGATCCATATATCAAAATGATTGTTGTTGTAATACCTACATTATTCTAATATACATGCCTATACAAAAAATTAATAGTTTAAAAAGATACTTAGCAATTTTAGTCTTCTTTTGCAGCTGTAACCTTGACCTTTCAACATATGACCTTGTACCATATATCAAAACGATCGTCATGTCAATACCTACAATATTCTAATATACATGCCTATACAAAAACTTAATAGTTTTCAAGATATTTAGCAATTTAAGTCTTCTTTTGGAGCTGTGACCTTGACCTTCCAACATATGACCTTGATCCATCTATCAAAATGATTGTTGTCATAATACCTACATTATTCTAATATACATGCCTATACAAAAAGTTAATAGTTTTTAAGATAATTAGCAATTTAAGTCTCTTTTTGCAGCTGTGACCTTGACCTTTCAACATATGACCTTGATCCATATATCAAAATGATTGTTGTTGTAATACCTACATTATTCTAATATACATGCCTATACAAAAAATCAATAGTTTAAAATGATAATTAACAATTTAAGTCTTCTTTTGTAGCTGTGACCTTGACCTTCCAATATATGACCTTGATCCATATATCAAAATGATCGTTGTCATAATACTTACAATATTTTAAAATACATGCCTATACAAAAAGGTAATAGTTTTTAAGATAATTAGCAATTTAAGTTTTCTTTTGTAGCTGTGACCTTTGACCTTTCAACATATGACCTTGATCCATCTATCAAAATGATCGTATGTCTAATACCTACAATATTCTAATATTCATGCCTATACAAAAAGTTAAAAGTTTTCAAGGTAATTAGCAATTTAAGTCTTCTTTTGCAGTTGTGACCTTGACCTTCCAACATATGACCTTGTACCATATATCAAAATGATCGTTGTCGCAATACCTACAATATTCTAATATACATGCCTATACAAAAAGTTAACAGTTTTCAAGATAATTAGCAATTTAAGTCTTCTTTTGCAGCTGTGACCCTGACCTTTCATCATATGACCTTGATCCATATATCAAAATGATGGTTGTCATATTACCCACAATATTCTAATATACATGCCTATACAAAAAGTTTATAGTTTTTAAGATAATTAGCAATTTAAGTCTTTTTTGCAGCTGTTACCTTGACCTTTCAACATATGACCTTGATTCATATATCAAAATGATTGCCATGTCAATACCTACAATATTCTAATATACATGCCTATAGAAAAAGTTAATAGTTTTCAAGATAATTAGCAATTAAAGTCTCTTTTTGCAGCTATGACCTTGACCTTTCAATATATGACCTTGATCCATATATCAAAATGATCATTGTCGTATTACCTACAATATTCTTAATACATGCCTATGCAAAAACTTAATAGTTTTCAAGATATTTAGCAATTTAAGTCTTCTTTTGCATCTGTGACCTTGTCCTTTCAACATATGACCTTGAACCATTTATCAAAAGGATCGTCATGTCAATACCTACAATATTCTAATATACATGCCTATACAAAAAGTTAATAGTTTTCAAGATAATTAGCAATTTAAGTCTCTTTTTGTAGCTGTGACCTTGACCTTTCAACATATGACCTTGATCCATATATCAAAATGATTGTTGTTGTAATACCTACATTATTCTAATATACATGCCTATACAAAAAGTTAATAGTTTAAAAAGATAATTAGCAATTTAAGTCTCCTTCTGCTAGCTGTGACCTTGACCTTTCAATATATGACCTTGATCCATCTATCAAAATAAACGTTGCCATAAAACTTACAATATTTTAATATACATGCCTATACAAAAAGTTAATAGTTTTTAAGATAATGAGCGATTTAAGTCTTCTTTTGCAGCTGTAACCTTGACCTTTCAACATATGACCTTGATCCATATATCAAAATGATCGTTGTCTTAATACCTACAATATTCTAATATACATGCCTATACAAAAAGTTTATAGTCTTTAAGATAATGAGCAATTTAAGTCTTCTTTTGCAGCTGTGACCTTGACCTTTTAACATATGACCTTGATCCATATATCAAAATGATCGTTGTCTTAATACCTACAATATTCTAATATTCATGCCTATACAAAAAGTTAATAGTTTTCAAGATAATTAACAATTTAAGTCTTCTTCTGTAGCTGTGACCTTGACCTTTCAACATATGACCTTGATCCATATATCAAATGACTGGTTTGAGTGGTAGACAACAAGTAGTATGGACCAATGACTGGTTTGAGTTGGAGATTTATTGTATCAGTTGCTAGTGGAGTTGAATTTAGGTAAATGTAGCAATAGTCAATGAAAGGAGAATATTTTTGTTTTTCTGTTAACAATGGGTAACCTTCAAATTGGTAATTTCCTGATTCAAACACAAAGGTGGTCAGTTTCAATTTCATTGCTTTTACAAAAATTTATTGATCATTAATACAAGTAAGTTTTGTATCTATTGTCTTCATTGTTAATAGAATTATTCATAAAAAGTTGTAAACTTTACTTAAACAAGAGGCCCATGGGCCTTAACACTCACCCGAAGATATGTTCAATATTGTTTGCAAAGTGCAATAGACAATATATTAAGTACAGAAACTTTAAAAGTTTTCTCAAGTTAAGAACTCCCACAAAACTTAATCAAAATATATCCACTCACATTTCATTTATAAGTAGCTTATATAATATGCATGAAGTAACTGTAGTGCAATGAATAGTTTCCAAATCATTTATCAATTTTAGTATACTTATGCAGCTATGTCCTTGACCTTTGAACATATATGACCTTGAACCATATATGATTGTCATGTCAATACTTACAATATTCTAATATACATGCCTATGCATGAAATTAATAGCTTAAGATAATTAATAATTTTAGTATTACTATGTTGATATGACCTTGACCTTTGAACATATAACATTGAACCATATATCAAAATGATCGTTGTCGCAATACCTACAATATACTAATATACATGCCTATACAAAAACTTAATATTTAAAAAAGATAATTAGCAATTAAGTCTTCTTTTGCAGCTGTGACCTTGACCTTCCAACATATGACCTTGTACCATATATCAAAATGATCGCTGTTGCAATATCTACAATATTCTTATATACATGCCTATACAAAAACTTAATAGTTTTCAAGATAATTAGCAATTTAAGTCTTCTTTTGCAGCTGTGACCTTGACCTTTCAACATATGACCTTGTATCATATATCAAAATGACCGCCATGTCAATACCTACAATATTCTAATATACATGCCTATACAAAAAATTAATAGTTTTCAAAATAATTAGCAATTAAAGTCTCTTTTTGCAGCTTTGACCTTGACCTTTCAATATATGACCTTGATCCATATATCAAAATGATCATTGTCGTATTACCTACAATATTCTAATATACATGCCTATGCAAAAACTTAATAGTTTTCAAGATATTTAGCAATTTTAGTCTTCTTTTGCAGCTGTGACCTTGACCTTTCAACATATGAACTTGTACCATATATCAAAATGATCGTTGTCTTAATACCTACAATATTCTAATATTCATGCCTATATAAAAAGTTAATAGTTTTCAAGATAATTAACAATTTAAGTCTTCTTCTGTAGCTGTGACCTTGACCTTTCAACATATGACCTTGATCCATATATCAAAATAAGCGTTGTCAAAATACTTACAATATTTTAATATACATGCCTATACAAAAAGGTAATAGTCTTTAAGATAATGAGCAATTAAAGTCTTCTTTTGTAGCTGTGACCTTGACCTTTCAACATATGACCTTGATCCATATATCAAAATGATCGTTGTCTTAATATCTATAATATTCTAATATTCATGCCTATACAAAAAGTTAATAGTTTTCAAGATAATTAGCAATTTAAGTCATCTTTTGCAGCTGTGACCTTGACCTTTCAACATATGACCTTGATCCATATATCAAAATGATTGTCATGTCAATACCTACAATATTCTGATATATATGCCTATACCAAAAGTTAATAGTTATCAAGATATAGTGACAAATATATAATTTTTAGCAATTTCCCCACTCAGTGCCTTACAATTTCCCCATTTTGAGCCCCATGGCTACCATTTGTGCAAATCTGAAAATAGATGACCTAAGGATGTTATAATTGAAATAACTAAGGTATATCTCTTGTAGATTCAGAGAAGAAGATTTTTAAAGTTTTACACTATTTCCCCCCTTATGGGGCTCCAAGGGGACATAACTCCTTCATTTGTGCAAATCTGAAAGGGCTTCACCAAGGCATGATGGTCACCAAGTTTCATTAAATTTGGCCCAGTGGTTTTGGAGGAGAAGATAAAAATGTAAAAAGTTTATGCACGATGGACGACAGACGATGCACGACGGACGAAGATGGATAGCAATTTAATAGCTCATCTGAGCTTTCAGCTCAGGTGAGCTAAAAATGGAAAAGAAGATGCATGTAAAAATCCCCATGTATTCACACACTCACACACTCACTCCCAAATGCTTTTAAATAACAAAATAAGGATAAGTGTAGTCTACCGATGAAGCAGATTTGTTAAAGGAAGCCACAGTGTACAAGTTAGACCAGATCCACTAAAATCAGCCATGTATATTTTTGGTACAACTTTTAACCTAGTTAAGCTGAGAAATTTAAACATTTTGAGAACCCACTTCATGCCCACATAGTAATTCCCAGTATACTATTACATACAAGCATATCCTAGAAATAAGCCTGTGATGTACCTTACAACTGTTGTGATTTGTGTACTCCAAAATTGATGTTTATTGAGCACCCAAAAATTGATGTCTACTCTGTACCAAAAAATTGATGTCTTCTCTGTACCAAAAAATTGATGTCTACTCTGTACCAAAAAATTGATGTCTACTCTGTTCCAAAAAATTGATGTCTACTCTGTACCCAAAAACTGATGTCTACTCTGTACCCAAAAATTGATGTCTACTCTGTACCAAAAAATTAATGTCTACTCTGTACCCAAAAATTGATGTCTACTCTGTACCCAAAAATTGATGTCTACTCTGTATTCCAAAATTGATGTCTATTGTATATCCCAAAGCTGACATCTACTGTGTGCCAAAAATTCATATCTGTTTTAATGTTCCAATGGTATTCTCCCAAACTCCCAAATTATTACATGTATTCATTGTTCATGTATTACTAAATTCATGGTCATTTTGAATACCAAAATTGATGTCTATTTTGTATCATTCTTATTACAACCTCTTGCAGTACTGATCTCCCTATCTCTTTCTGAGTAAGTTGCATACAAGATAACTACAGGAGTATGGATGGTTACTGTTGTGTTGTTGTGTTATTGTTTTACGTGTACTAACCCGTATTATTCCTGTGGCTGATGGGTTACCCAAAATTGCACCAAACATCTTATTGACAAGCATTAATTGAATTTCAAATAAACAAAAAGTAAAAGCAGAAAGAAGTTCATCACAATCTGTAATGTTACAAATTGTGATGAACTTAAAATACCCATAGATTTTAGTTAAATGTTGTTGATTTCCCAAGACAAAAATTTGTTCACTGTTGCATGTATGTGAGTGAGTATATTACAGAAAAAAGAAGAAAAGGAAATACATGTAAGTAAC
This sequence comes from Tegillarca granosa, assembly GCA_029721355.1. Classification (NCBI taxonomy): domain Eukaryota; kingdom Metazoa; phylum Mollusca; class Bivalvia; order Arcoida; family Arcidae; genus Tegillarca; species Tegillarca granosa. The sequence goes on from CM056605.1 coordinate 32,012,411, forward strand.
AAAATTAAATAATTAATGTACTGTATAACGAAAAACATTTGTGATGTATTGATATTCGCGATTTTTGCAGCGAAGTCTCAATAGCGAAAGTTAATACATGTATACCGCTAAGTTTTCTACATGTTAAGAAAAATATTAAAGATCTAAAGTAATGGGTTTACCTACAATATAAATCCTAAATCCATGAAATTATGTCTGGTGCCTACAATTGACTAAATTGTAAGCAAATTAAGTAATTCTTCATTATTACTAGATATGTTTCTTTGAAACAGATGTGTCGCCTGACACTGCATAGTACAGTTGGGTCCCGATTTCGAGGGATTCAGTTTTGAGAGGTACTCAATTTTGAGAGGTATTTTTCAGGTCCCAACAATATTTGTTCTTAACTCTATATTAAAAAGGTCTCAATTTTTGGAGGTCCTATTTTGAAAAGTATTCGATTTTGCAAACATTTGCAGGTCCCAAAAGCCAATAACCAACTGATTTGGGACTAGATGGTGAGAGGTATTGTCTCACCTATTGTTGTAAGCAGCCATTGTGTCAAATCACACCTTACATTTACTCAGGCATCCAAGTGTGTTAAGGTGTTTTTAATATAGAAGTGATTAATAAATGTCAAACTGAAGTTAACAATATAAAATGTATAAGTTAATTAAGTTCTGCTATAATCACTTTGTCAGCAAAACACAAAACATATCATATGTCGTATTCCCTGCATACGGTTGTAATTTTGTTCTGGGACCAAGTCTACCTAGGGGGATAACTGGATCAGGACATTTCACTGGTGTTATCATTCTTATGAAGAAATGGCAACTGAAGTGAGGGGTGTAAAGAGAAAGATGCACTCAATAGATGTCAGGTACAATGCCATCATGAATGTCGCATATTTTTGTACCAAATTATGTAAATAATTTCAAATAATTTCTGTTATTTTGTACCTGTAAAAATACCTACAAATTGTTTTGTTTTATTTTATTACCCAACAATTTAGAAAGAACAATATTTAATAAAGGAAAACAATAAAATGCATTAAAATCATTGTTTAGTAATTCATTTATGTAACTTTAGTAGGACCCATTTTTGAGAAGTACATGTACTCAATTTTGAGAGGTATTTTGTATTTCCCTTGGACCTCTCAAAATCGAGTCCTGACTGTAGTTGACAAAGTTATGCTCCGGACAAGAAATCCTCTATAAAAGTCAATCAAATGGGAATAATTCAACAAGAGTAATGGGACAAAATATGAGCAATATTGTCACAAAGCACACTATGCAAAACTTTTGAAAACAAATCAAAATGAAGGACATTTTTTCCAAATGAAGGACAGTTTTTCCTTCAAATCCACAGCACTCATTGCTCAAATTTCTTGTAAAAATCAATCAAAGGGAAATAATTCAAAAAACGGAACAAGATAGAGTTGTGGTTCTTGTGCACTGCACTTCGAGTCATTGCCAGAAACATGCACACCAAGTATGGAGTCATTTGAACATACTACACCAAAGTTATGCTCCGGACAAGAAATGCTCTATAAAAATCAATCAAAGGGAATCAATTCAAAAACGGAAAAAGATAGAGTTGCGGTTCCTGTGCACTGCACTTCGAGTCATTGCCAGAAACATGCACACCAAGTTTGGAGTCATTTGAACGTACAACACTAATGTTATGCTCTGGACAAGGAAATCCGGATGCCGCCGCTGTCGACGCCGTCGCCGACAAAAGTAATCCCTATATGTCGCCTAGTCAGGCGACACAAAAACTGATGAATAAAATGGTAAAGTTTACATTTTATACATATATACAAATCCATATCTAATAAAAACAGTAGATAAAATCCAGCAGTCTATAAAAACGGCCAAATGGAAGTTGATCTAAATGTAGTTTCTACAACTTAATGGAGTACCGTCAGAAAAAAAACAAGAATTCCACTGAATTAAATGTCTCACCTTGTTGATAAGAATTTTTACATACACTTTCACATTTTGACACGTCGTCGACACCGGAAAAGTAACACCTAAGTCTCAACTGATGGCGTTGCCAGGCTCGACAAAAATCACACAGATACATATCAGATAACTAAAAACAGTTCAGGTTTTAATTGAACACATTTATCAAACTAGGCACAGGATGAGTTAATGTCCTCTGTCACTGTTGCCGTTTTGAAGCTGTTTATTACCAGTTCATTACGTTTGCAAAGTGTTGCAATTACCTGGTCAAACCAACATGCTTGCAGTGGCTTCATTACTACTACTTACTACAACTCAGAGAACATAAACACAACACAAGAATTTATAGTTGATCACATCTTTATTACATATATTTATTATATAATCTACTCAATAATCCATGTAATACGGTCATACAATAAAAATTGTATTGAATGAGTGTGACGTCATAAAAGCGTGTGAATTGGGTTATATCCTTACACACTACGCACGGGTATTTACATGGCGGATTCTAAAGCATTTTTGCATGAACAGTCACCGGAGGAAACATTCAAATACATATTTATCAAAACAAATCACCAGTTCCTAAAAAACGGGACAGAATATTCATGGATACCGAATCCAAGTAACACGTGTCTGTAAATCCTTGTCCAGGTTGTTGACATTCCAGAGTGCGTGCGCTATGACATCACACAATTCACCTAGTTCACAGTGGCACACTGTTTGTTGATTAATAATTTTAGCTGATACTTTTGTACTTATTTTTCTAAAAAAGGAGATATATTCCATTTAAATTGAAAATGTTTGTTTTGTTTTTGTATCCTGCGGACAGACTATTGTTTACTTTTAATATTTCAGCAGGATTACTTTTGGAGCATGTACACAGTAATGTAAACTTGTTGTGTTTCTGTCAATCAGCTGTTTTCTTATAATGAGAAGACATTTCTTATAATGTGAAAAAGCCGTTTTTTATGGGATTATATAATAAATAGAATCTTGCATTCATGTTTAAGTAATATTGAATTTATTAAACTCGTTGAATAATGTTTTATGCAACTCGCCAATTCTCGTTGCATAAAAAATTATTCGACTCGTTTAATAAATTCAATATTACATAAACACGAATGTAAGATCCTCTACATATACGCTACTAAATTGAAAGAGTTATCTCCCTTGCACAAGCTTGTCGACGTGAAAGTAAATACAAGCGAACACATTTGTAAGGTTTGAAACTGTGAAAGTTTCTACCTGTGAATATTTCTCGTTATACAGTATATTATCTAAGAAATTCTGATACAAATACACATGAAAAATCAAATCTTAGAAGGCAATAAGGAAAAAAAAAAACCAATGTTGGCTAACTTTCATTTACAAACAGACAACTCACAAAAAAACCTTATTGTAAAATATATATAAAGACTATCAGACATACAAACAATAATCATGTCAAATATCTTGTCACATATAAGCCCAGATACACATGTTTTACAAGAGGCTTATGATGGTCCTTATCACTTACCTAAGTTTTATTACAGCTTTTGTCTTAGATAACTTTATAGTATTCATGAACTTCTGAATCTTCTGCCCTGTAGTTTGTGTAAATAAATACAATTTATTGAGGATTCTCTGCAGTTTCTGCAGTTGGGAAGTGAGTGGTTAACCACTATAATTACCCTTCAATGATTTAGATTTATGGTAACTAAATGATAAATAAATATTTACTTTTATTATGTTTCTGTGAGCCTGTGCAGATTTGGTAAACTCCGACTTCACTTTCTCATATTCTCTATCACCTGGCTGAAGAGTGATTACTTTTAAATTTTCATCCTGTTTCATTGGTAACCAAGTTTTTGGTAATGGGAGCTTCTCACTTTTAGCTGTACAAAAGACAATTTAAAAATATTAAAATAATTCTGTATCTTCTTTAGAGCTAAATTATTCTTATTGTTTTTTTAATTTATGTTTTGTCCGATTTCATATACAAGAACTTATTGTTTATAATAAAAATACAGTAAAAATATTAAACTGCCTTATTAGGTCTGTAAGTCTTGCCATGTGACCTGCACTATTGACATGTAGGCATAATTTGACCTGTATGATAAACATGTAGGCAGGGTTTAACCTGCATGATAGACATGTAGGCAGGATTTGGCCTGCATGACAGACATGTAGGCAGGATTTGACCTGCATGACTGACATGTAGGCAGGATTTGACCTGCATGACTGACATGTAGGCAGGGTTTGACCTGCATGACTGACATGTAGGCAGGGTTTGACCTGCATGATTGGCATGTAGGCAGGATTTGACCTGCATAATTGACATGTAGGCAGGATTTGGCCTGCATGACTGACATGTAGTCAGGGTTTGACCTGCATGATAGACATGTAGGCAGGATTTGACCTGCATGACAGACATGTAGGCAGGATTTGACCTGCATGACTGATATGTAGGCAGGGTTTGACCTGCATGACAGACATGTAGGCAGGATTTGACCTGCATGACAGACATGTAGGCAGGATTTGACCTGCATGACTGATATGTAGGCAGGGTTTGACCTGCATGACTGACATGTAGGCAGGATTTGACCTGCATGACTGACATGTAGGCAGGGTTTGACCTGCATGATTGGCATGTAGGCAGGATTTGACCTGCATAATTGACATGTAGGCAGGATTTGGCCTGCATGACTGACATGTAGGCAGGGTTTAACCTGCATGATAGACATGTAGGCAGGATTTGACCTGCATGACTGACATGTAGGCAGGGTTTGACCTGCAAGGTAGACATGTAGGCAGGGTTTGACCTGCATGATGGATATGGAACAAAAAAAGTGGAGTATTTTAATTGCTTAAAGCTATCACCTTTAGGGAAAGAGGTGTAAGGTTTGATTTCAGTCAGATCCTCCCATCTGATTCAAAAGAAGAAATTAAGATAGGTCAGTCAGCATAGAAATCACCAATAACAGGAAAAATCCTTAGCTTGATTCCTTAATCATTTAACAAACAGAACATGGGATTGGTCCTACATTGTATTCAATTCTGAAATTCAAACATACCACCAGAATTGGTTTCTCTTCGCTCTACTTTCAATTTTATGCCAGGCTGGGACAAAACTGTTTCTTCCATTTTCTTAAAATCCACCATATAAGATGCACCTTTATTATCTTTTACATAACATTTCTGTTCTTTCCTGGAATGTGCGATCTCTAACTCATAGTTCATATTTGGAGAAAACATTTTCATTTTTTTATTATTATCTTCATAATACCACTGTACATATTTAGATATAGCCTTTCCTTTGTCATAGGTGTCTTTCTTCTTGTCTTCTCCATGGATATAGTCTGATATACTACTATGTGCATCTGCAACATTATTTTTTCGTCCACAGAGTTCAATCAAACCTTTTTGTCTGTTTGTTTTAACAGTAACATGGTATTTTTGACATATCTTTTCTATTTCAGCTTTCTGTAAAAAAAATAAAAATAAGAATTAATCCATTTTTAAATAATTTTTATAAAATATGACGACAAAATTCATAAATTGTTCCATAAAAACGAACTGAATAAGTTATAGTGGCAATGATTTTGGCCTTTTTTTTTTCTTTTTTTTTTTTTTTTTTTGGGGGGGGGGGGGGGGGGGGGGGAGGTCTGTGGAAAAAGGCCTGACTCCCAATATGAAAACACATACTTTCAACAAATATTTTAAAATATGTAAATTTTTTCCAATTTCAAAAATTGAGACACAAAATTGTAACTTCGATTTCAAATATGTATTTTCAGTAATTTTTTCTCCAAAAACTTTAAACAAAACTTATTTTACCAATTCCAAGAGACCATAACATGTAAACAAAAATATGTGATATAGCCCTGGTGGCAAATGGATTTATAATGCCAACAGAAATATCACACATCTTCTTGGTAATGTAACTGAAGTCCATTGATATGGGAAAAGTAGTATCTTTGAATGTCATTTACAGGGAAAACCATAATACAAAAATACAGAAAAGATCTTCTGTAAAAAATATATAAACTTTAAATTTTGTATTGAATTTATTTACACTGAAGAAATGTTCACCTAAAAATTTTGAAAAAATATACATGTAGATATTAGACATTGGAATGCAGCTATAATGGCCCAGAAATAAGCAGGTCAAAAATCCTGGCTAAACACCACATTTATAAAGGTTAAATTTCTACTTTTGTCAGATGCTATTAAAAAGTATTATCTGGGGAAAGGTTAGTTATCTGGCTTAACACACAAGGACTAGATCAGTCCTGAGTCATGGAGAGTACTAAGGTTGTAATGAAAAGGGCATTAACTCCAGAGCTGCTTCATAAAAAATCTAATTCCAATTTGACCTGGTTTATCAATGAATCAGTAAAATATAATATAAATAACAAAAATAACTGTTTGAAAAACTAAATACATGTATAATGAACAGAGAGGCAAACATCAATGGTTTCAAAAATTAAAATAATTAAATAATTTAAAAATTAATATATATATTGTGGAAGTCAACAAAATTGTGTTTATCAAGATGTTAAAAATTCCTTAAGTATTAATAACTGATGAATTATTTAATGGTTCTAAGAGAGGTACTAGATACAAAGGGGAGATAACCTACCTGTTTTTCTGTTAAATTGGTAATGGCATCTTTATATACCCCAGATAAAGTTTTCTCACTGAACTCATTGTTGTATGAATCCTCTAGTTTCTTCTTAGCCTTCTTAATATTGTCACGGGAATCAGAATAAATCAGGAATGATATACTTTCAACCTTCTTGGGCTTTGACCTTTGACTTTTAATGACCTTTGACACTGGTTTTGGATCATCTTCAGTTAGGCTCTTAATACCTGTCATAAAAAGCAGAGTGGTTAATCACTGAAGGGCTTTATAAACTGATGTTATTAATGATGTTTCAGACTTTTCAGCATTTCTGAATGTTTCAAATAGATGATGAAGGAATTTACTATTTAAAATTAGCATGGCCTTGAATGACAGTAAAGTTAAACAAACCTTAAAAATTTGAAGGACTCAAACACAATTAAGGCAACATTTTTGACCAGTTCCTTTGTAATTATTTCACTGATCTTCTACAAGAAGTGAAAGATAATTGACAATAGCAAAGAATGAAGAATGATGAACAAAAGAGTACAGTAAAACCTGTCTACAAAGGCCACTTGAGGGACTGGCTAAAATTGGCCTTTGTTGACAGGTGACCTTTGCAGACAGGGTTGATATTCTAAAGACCAGTTATGTCCCTTGATTTGCATTTGACATATAACTTCTCCAATTTAAAGTTATAAAATGAATGCACAAAACACCAATATTAATGTATATTATTAAAATGGACAATTGTTTTCATTTTAATATTTAAGGGACTCTTAAAATGCAAGAAAAATTATAGGCTTTGTGTCATGTATTGAATGTATAATTTTCTATGCATCCATATATCTTTTTCAAAATATTTCTGACAAAACCAGTTTATCAGGTGAGCTTCAAAAAGCCCTGCATTAGCATTTGTACCATTCTTACACTACCTAAACCCCTAGGCTAATAATCTGCATCTCCCATTTCTAGAAGTTGTCCTGACAACTTTCAGTTTTGGAAGGGTTGCCAATAAGGGGAATTTTTTGTTTATAAAAATAAAAAAAAAATCTGGACAACTTTCACTTCAAAAATTATTAATTAATAAACCTCCAAATTATAACAGGACAGGATACAAATGTAGCTGACAAGCAGAAAATGTACTTTAATACTGCCATGTCTATCCTTATAAAGAAATTAAATGGCTCACCACACCTGACTAGCTCTTTATAAAGCTAGCTAACAAAGGCTAGGAAAATGCATGTACTTTGTATTAATGTCTTATAAAGTTATGAGATGACAAGCTTCTCTATATCTATACAGACTCTCTCTCTCTCTCTCTCTCTCTCTCTCTCTCTCTCTCTCTCTCTCTCTCTCTCTATCCTGAGGAATATATACATACATAATTAATATTGATTAAGAAAGCATTACCTTGAGCAATTTTATCTTTGACTTTCCCGGCTGCTACCTTAACTTTTGCAAATATTCCTTCTGATTCTTTTTTGTCTAGTCCAGCAATAAACCTATCCATCATGTTTTCCTGAAAAACTACAATCCTTATGTGTTTCAAGTGTTGAGGCTCTGGACTAAAATTCCTTATGGCTTTGAACATTGCCTTGGCAACATCATCTGGTGAACACCCTAGTCCACCTAAAAATACAAACATTTTGTTGTCTTGTCTCAACATAAGATCCAAAAATCTAATGACAAGCATGGTCATGTAATTTCCAGATATAAAAACAACAAGAAATGTTTTTTTAATCAATATCCCAGACAAAGATAAAAAGTTGTTGCCACAAAAATATAAGAATAGTTCAGTAGAGTTATTTGCAAAACTCAAAATATTGAACAGTAGAGCAGTGCTATGTATATCTGTATTAGACTGGGCTTAAAATGTGACCAAGTAGTATACTTTTAAGAGTATTCTGCTACTATTTAAAGGTTCTAAGATTCAAGTCCTGGTTTGGTTACTGCATTTTCCCCTTTCTTGTTGCACATCCATTGATGATGATAGTATAAATTATGAAACACTTAAATTAACACAGATATGGACCCAAGTGTAGAAAATAGTGGACCAGGCACGTATTGTGGCCAAGGAAGCTCAGTCAGTTGAGTGTCCGAAAGTATTCGAAAGTTCCTGGTTTGAGTCTTGGTACAGGGGCTGCATTTTTCCCTTTCCTGTTAAACATCCATTATAAAATGTTAACTGTGTCCATTATATTGCTGTAGAGTGAAGATAATAGATTTTTTTTTCTGGCCAGTCTAGTTTCCAAACCATTGCAGAACAGACTACCTCAATATGATTGAAATAACTTTAGCTGCTGTGTAACACAACATTCAATCAACTCATCAGTCTTATAATGGACAATAACAATTCAAACATTTTAACACAAAAAATATCTCTCCTGTAAAGCAACAAAAGTCTTAAACATAATTTGGGAGACATTGAGACCAATTAGCAATGAGTCAATGGCCAATGAGTCTCCAGTCTTCTAAGCAACACCTGCCACAATATAATTAGATTCTCTCTCTCTCTCTCTCTCTCTCTCTCTCTCTCTCTCTCTCTCTCTCTCACACACACACACACACACACACACACTCTCTCTCTCTCGTACATTAATAATAAATAATAAATACCTGTTCCAAGTGCTGGAAATGATATTGAACTAAACCGTCTTCTTTCTGCTTCAAATAAGCACATAGATACAACTTTCTCCCATTCATCAGCCTCTTTTTGAGATTTCACATGGAAAATTACTCTACAATTCATATAACCACCAGAGGTCACCAGTGGTTTATCTGATGTAAAAAATTTGCCTGTAAACCAATGTAAGATTTAAGAATTAAAAACTAATAAACAAAGAGTAAAGATTGTTCCCATTATATGATGCTTATAAAATATAAAATAGCCATAAATTATTAAAGATGTGTAAAATTAGATATACATATACATGTATTTTACAATCACTGAAATTCTGTGCAATGATTGGTCAGAAACCATCACTTACTGCTCTTAAAATTTCATATTGGGGCAGTAGGTTTTTAATGGTTAGAGGTGTGAACTTGTGCGTGTGCAGAGGAAAAATTCTCAGTATATGCTTCTAAATTATATGAAAAATGTACACTCTCTATATGGTGATAGCAGCCCTTTTCAGCATTAGTTTCCTATATATTACTCCAAACATATACATGTAATTTCTATATGAATTACTATGAATTATATCTTGTTCTAAAAAATGTTATAAGGATACCTTTCTGTAAACATTCATCTTGTATTTGTGATCCTGCCGCTTTTAAAATCGCCTTAGAAACAGCTCCTAAAAATATAACACAACTCAAAAATGGAATATGAAACCAAAATGATAACAGTGCCAAACCTGACTAAGATGAAAAGCCACTAACACAAAGCCTTTGGTAAAATCAAAGTTTTTATTTAACATGCATCATAAGTAATAAAAATCCTTTTGCAATGGAAATGTTGTATAATATATGTAACTATGAGACACTTGAGAGTGCTGAAAAAATATTCAATAAAATAAACAGAGTTGAGTAATGGTGTTTAAGTCCCAGTCAAGAATATTTCACTTATATCGAGACATCACCAGCTATAGGTGAAAGTGTAGAAATTTTGCCTGTGTGTTGCGCTGAAGGCATTTTACAGCAGGGTTCTTTATCGTGCCACACCTACCGTGACATGGGACCTCATTTATTTTAAGTTCCCATCCGAAAGAACTGTGACTTTCATTTCATGATGTGGAGTGCTTGGCGAAAGAACAGTCACTACCCACTTTTAAGTCTTGGGTCAGACCTGGTCGGGGTTTGAACCCATGACATTCCACTTAATAAAGAAAGACCAATAATAATCAAATAAGATAAAATAAAGAAGGGCATAGGTTATGAAACATTAACTTTTCAAAAATTTTACAATACTGTATCTTTGTATCAAGATTTGATGATAAGAAATAAAATTGTTAGAAAAAATGACTTAGTGATATTAACAAATGGCAATAACTATGTAGATAAATGTGTACAAGTTATGAAATGCAAACTTGCCAAAAACTGATCCTAATTTATCAAAGCCAAAACTTAAATTCAAGTTAATATTTCAGAAAACTGACAAATTTTACCTGTTTTCAAATTTGTCAAAATTCAGTCATTGAAAAGCTTAGTAAGGAAATGGTTGTAATATTGGTGCTATAGTCTCTAGTTTCACAATCATTACTTAACTGAGATTTTCAATGACTTAATATATGAAAAAAAAAATTAAATGGAACAAGAATATTGTTATCATTATCTAAAGGAGATCTTTAAAAAAACACTTTAAATTTCTAAATATCTTGAATATAAACATTATGATAAAATTTTCAATTTTGTCAGTTATTAGTTAGTGAAATTCTTAGTTAAGAAAATATTGTGAAAAATGAAACCAGAACTTTAAACATAGTTGAAAAAAGTTAAAATATGTATTTTCTCAAGTTTTATTGCAGATGTTCCTGTAGCTGGTCACTTTTAAATCATTTGCATTTGCAGCACAATAATTACCTTTCGAAAGATCCCTGGGATCCATGGTGCTGTTTACAATAACATGGCTTACTTCCTTGGTGATGTCACCAATTACTATGGAAACCATCAAATGACCTATTTTAGTCTGTGGAGGTTCCTGTAAATGGCTACCATGTTCTGATGAGCTAGCTATTTGTTTAAATAGATACAAGAAATAAGAATAGACTTTGTATCAAGTTTCAGACAATTAAAAACAATAGGTGTAAATGTTCATTAAAATTTTCCCTGTATAAATCAACATCTTTAGAGTGGCAATAAAATTTATTAACCAAAACTGTCAAAACTCAGATGTGAAATAAGTATCAGATACTGATTGGACCCAAAATAGATCTAACAGTCAATAGTCTTTCTCTAAAATGGCAAATTTATATAACAACTAATGTGTGCTTTGTATTTTAATAAGAAAAAGGGACTGCAGTAAAATAATTTGAAAGAAATAAACACAAACCTGTAGAAGAGTGACAGTATTTTATTGTCATGATTACAAACCTGTAGAAAAGTGACAGTATTTTATTGCCATAATTACAAACCTGTAGAAGAGTGACAGTATTTTATTGCCATGATTACAAACCTGTAGAAGAGTGACAGTATTTTATTGCCATGATTACAAACTTGTAGAAGAGTGACAGTATTTTATTGCCATGAATACAAACCTGTAGAAAAGTGACAGTATTTTTTTGCCATGATTACAAACCTGTAGCAGAGTGACAGTATTTTATTGTCATGATTACAAACTTGTAGAAGAGTGACAGTATTTTATTGTCATGATTACAAACTTGTAGAAGAGTGAGAGTATTTTATTGCCATGATTACAAACTTGTAGAAGATCGAGTGACAGTATTTTATTGCCATGAATACAAACCTGTAGAAGAGTGACAGTATTTTATTGCCATGATTACAAACTTGTAGAAGAGTGACAGTATTTTATTGCCATAATTACAAACCTGTAGAAGAGTGAGGATATTTCATAGTTTTTCTTTCATGTTGAGAATAACTGTTTGAGTTATATACCTCTTCAGCTGACTCAAATGCCTGTGAGAAAATAAACATAGATTTCAAAACTTTTGTTACACGGACAGCTACTACCTATGGTGAGAGAAAGAGAAAATGTAACACCTGAGTGTGAGTTTTTCGTTGTTTTTATTAGTAAAATAAATTTAAACAAAGGTTAAATGATTGCCACCATTTTGGGAACACACTTCTGTCATGTATGTACTTCTTTATAATTCAGTACCAGGCTGTTTCCTTGTTGTGTCAAGTTCAATTAAAATCAATCCATAGATGTGTAAGTTAAGAAGTGGACAGTTTATATAAAAGAACGGACAGACAGATGATAAAATTGTGTGATCCCCCCTCCCAATGAAAAACTTCCTTTTTAAATTTCCAGTGCAAAAAGGGGAAAAGAAATTCCAAGCATTAATTAACACAGCTAACTGAGGGCAAACTTAACTCAATGATCCACAATGTTGTCAATTTGTGTAAGTATGCTGTAAGTGCAAATTTTGTCTTCAGAACTACTTTATGGCATGATTCATTCAAGTTTTCCTATCATCCTAGAGGCATCTTACCTTAAGAGTTCCGGCATCTTTAGGGTAGATAACAATATTAACTTGTCTTATACTTGTAGTTTTATTCTGTGTCAGATATTTATCAATACATTGGAACATTGTATTTGCAGCAATATATGCTGGATATCCAAGTTTTCCAGTTCCCAGTGCAGGAAATCCTATAGATGTTACATTATGCTTGTTAGCAAGTTCCAGGCATGATTCCACAAGTGATTCCATTGTCTAAAATTATTTAATAAAAATGGGATCAAATACTCAATGGGCCAGGTTGTTTTTTAAATTTCTATTGAATGGGTGTAAATTGTGGAAGGAATTTTAAATAATTGCACAAAACAAGGTGCACAAGTTGTTTTTTTATACTTCACAGAAAGTCATAAAATGGGGAATAGGTCCAACAATTGACAATATATATGAAAGAGTAATGAAACAAGTATATATATGTATTAGGAAAATCATGAAAATGGGGAATAGGTCCAACAATGACATTATATATAAAAGAGTAATGAAACAATTATATATATATATTAGGAAAATCTCAATCATTTTAACAATTTCCTAAAGCTTCAGTAAATTGAAAAAAAGTGTGCACCAGAAACTATACATTGTACACCAGCTAAGTCTGGAAAAACCGGTCAAAGACTCAATGGGCCAGATTGTTTTTTTTTTTTAAATTTCTATTGAATGGGTGTAAAGTGTGGAAGGAATTATAAATAAACGCACAAAGCAAGGTGCACAAGTTGTTTTTTTTTTTTATACTTCACAGAAAGTCATAAAATGGGGAATAGGTCCAACAATGACAATATATATGAAAGAGTAATGAAACAAGTATATACATTGTATATGTAGTAGGAAAATCTCAATCATTTTAACATTTTCTAGAGCTACAATAAAGTGAAAAAAAATGTGCTCCAGAAACTTTACATTGGAATGGACTGGATGAGATGGATAGTACAGGACAGATAGGCAACAGGGTGACAGCACTAGCTTTCCAAACTTTCATCCAGTAGCTAATAAACCAATGACTTTTAGAACATAAACATTTTTGCAGTTTTCTTTCATATATGTATAAAAATCCTATTTTTTTTTTTAAGATTTGAAACTTACAACCTGTCACAGTAGGATGTAATGGCATAAAGGTTTCACTACATCATTTGAAGTCAGGTGCACATCTTTGATAATCTTTTGATATATACAGTACAAAGTCACTAAATTTCAAATTCTGAAAAATGGGAAAAATATTCCTGAAATATTTCCAAAAAGTCAGGTGCATATCTTCAATATTTATAGAAACATTCTGTGAAGTTTAAAGGTTTTTGATTGAAAACTGTAAGAGGAGTTGAGTTCACAAAGTATGTAAACCCAATTCAAAAACTTGCTTAAAAGTGACTAAGTTTCAAAGTCTGGACAAATAGGAAAAAAATCTTGAAATATTTCCATAAAGTCAGGTGCACATCTTCAATATATTCAGAAACATTCTGTGAAGTTTCAAGGTTTTTGGTTAAAAACTGTAGGAGGAGTTTAGTTCACAAAGTAGGTAACCCGGTTCAAAAACTGGCTAAAAAGTGACTAAGTTTCAAAGTTTGGAAAAATATGAAAAAAATCTTGAAATATTTCCATAAAGTCAGGTGCACATTTTCATTATATATAGAAACATTCTGTGAAGTTTCAAGGTTTTTGGTTGAAAACTGTAGGTGGAGTTGAGTTCACAAAGTTGGTACCCTATTTTCCCCCCGACCGACCGTCTGCCCAACATTCACCATACTATAAATCGGATTTGCACTCCATGCAACCTGGCCAAAAAGTGTTTATTTTGAAAATGTTTCCAGTCAATTTGAATAACTTACTGGACTTTTTACAAGGTTCTTATGTCCAAAAAGTTTAACATGTCTTAAGAAGAAAATGATATTACAAAAGCAAAACTTTTTTAGTTTACATCAAAGCTGTAATAGATGTTTAATTGCTGTTAATGCTACATTGTTTTAACTGCAAAGTTTACAGAATTAAAAAATTTGCATTCATGAGCCTGAAATTTTAAAATAAATTCATTATGTGTGTTCTTGATAACCAAAGACTTTCTGTATTAAAGCCACTGATGTTCTGATTGGGATTTTATAAGTTGGAAAAAAAAGTGTCTCGAAGCATTTATATGGCTTATTTTACAATTACAAAAAAAAAAAAATAAATAAATAAATAAATAATAAAAATAAAATTTAAAAAAAAAAAAAAAAAAAACAAATAGAGCAATCTATAGACACATTTCTCTCATCCCCAACATCACCAAGTTGGTTATTTCTCATCCAAACTTGGTATCAAAATATCAAACAAATTTTCTCATTTTTTTTTTATTCATTTGTGCCAAGTTTGATAGAAGTTTTGGAGTGGACACAATATTGGGATAGATTGAGACAAGAGAGATGGACAGATGGACAGGGTGGAAGATTTTCAATTAGTATGCCATGCCTAATATAACACCTGGAATCTATTTACACCAAATAATTATTTTTGTATTATCCACAGTATTTCAATAAATAAAAAATTAATACCATTTTTGTCTTATAACAAGAATATACCAAACAGTCTTTGATTGTGTTATTTAAAGTTGATCAAGAAATTTTTGGGTTTGTTTTAATTTCGTGTAAATTTTCAAGAGTAACATAACATGAAAAAAGAACCTTCACAAATGTATTAGTTTGATATATTTCTCATTTGCACTAACCATCATCCCACAACATGAAAATAAAAGTATTAGAAAATCTTAACGTTTCTTTTGAAACATGTAAAAATTTTCTGCCTTGCAGTACATTTAAAAAGGATTTAAAAAAGAAACTGTTGTATTATGACATATTTTTAGATTAAGAACATACCTGCAGAGCATCTCCTTTTCCATTGTCCCACTTTTTTAAGGTTCCATGATAAACATAGCTACAACTAAGATTACCTCCCTTGGTGACAGCAATTTGACCATACTTGATACCATTTGGATATCTCTGCCGACATTCTACTTGTAGTGAATTTCCTGCTGCTATTAGTAGAGATTGTGATAGAATTCCAGCATTTAAATCTAAATCTGACTGTGCAGAATTTACAACTACCTCTGCCTTTGAATAAAAAAAGGGAAAAAATCCAATAATTAGTTAAGAATCAATTAATTGGAAATAACACTCAATTAATGTAGTAATATATAGTTTCAATATTTTTAAAACTTACAATATTTTATAATGATCGTCATCATCATCAATTAACAATTTCCTCATGAAATCACATAAATCTTGTATTGTGGCTAAAACAATATTGCTGTGGTATTAA